>JAHWFP010191785.1:18016-34139 GCA_023313725.1 Lithobius niger | reverse complement strand
ATACAACCGCAAGGATATACTCAAATGATGTTGGATTTAGGTAATCCAGGTAGCGTTGTTACCACGGCAACGACTCATTTGCCATCACGATTAAATTCTAGCCCTAAAAGCCTGCAAAGTGTAAATGCAACTACTGACGACGTTTCGGGGATAAACAACCCGTTTTCAAGTGCATTAAAAATTCAGTTAAACACCGTAGGTACAGGATAAATTATGAATTAGGGCCGAATTCACATTATTTTATTCTAATTTACATTATTTTCATATTTCATTCTCGGCGTTTTTATTCCGGGAGTTTTTTTTTGGTTGTTTTTTTTTTTCTGGAGATTACACACGTAGACCTGACGGAACACAGACTACGACAAACAGCCAGGTCCCTAAAAAAATATTAAATGTTTAAGTGAGCATGTTATATTTAGCCACGATACTGAGCACAGCCAACTTAGTAGTGCTTCGTGCATAGCAAGACTGCTTGAAGTAAACTAGTGTGAGCTTGATTAGTAGGTGGAAGGTCCGGACAAAGTTCCAATCTGAGTACTAATGATCAAAGAGTTTGGGGGGAGACTTCTTGGCTCCTTTAAAGACTACAGGTGTTGCCAAGTATCTTCAGGGAGTAGGAGAATCATGTTTTATTTTTCCATGTTTTTCAGTTCTTCAATGATGGACTTCATGGTGAACTGCTATTGATGAACTACCTGGATGGAATTTCCCACCTGGTAGGTTGAACCACTGTGTTGTAATCCATTCAGTTATTGATCGCTGTGCAGAAGTCATCTTATTTTTTAATCGTAACCACTAAAATTTGTTTGGTTGAGCGCTTCCTTGCCCTTCCCCGATTATTAGACTTTCTTAAGGCGCTGAGACTGAGGCATAACCTGTTCAATTACAGGGTTACCCGTATGCACCTATAAAGGAATCTAACAACACTTCGGAATGTCTCTTGGTAGGAAAAAGTGTTGGTTAATTCTACTTTTTTCGGGCAACGTTGCCAAGAAAACCGGTAAAAAAAAAAGTTGTGGACAATGGTGTGCTGCTTTAGGCTAACTACCGTACTTACTGCTGTTCTAGGACGTAAAAAAGTAAAAAAAAATAGGAGTTTATGGCAGTCCTAACCTCCAGTGGAATTTCGAGGAATCAGCATTGGACTCTAAACGTCGAGTCAGCAAGACTAACCATTGGTAATAGGGCAGGGGGAAGGGGTCACTTCCCCACGTTGCAGCTGGCGTTGTACAGTTCTTGGAATCCCCTTGAAAATCCATTGACTGGCGATTTGCGATGATAATGGTGCACTACTGAGAGGAAGCCAGCGTCTTTGGTGGGTGGCCATGGTGTTTAAGGGCCCATTTGGCCGCAGGGGCCTCGGCTTGGCTCACGCTGATGGTAATGGAGCCACACCAGCTGCAAGATTAGCCGCCCACCAACAGAGTCTGATGGTGGTACAAGTGTATTCGTCCATTCTTTCTTCGTGAAAAGAAGTCCCTTCTTTCTTCAGAGTGGTCAGTTGGTAACCCCCTCGTTAGAGGCTTTCGCTTGCTATAGAATACGGGTTTACCTACGGTTTAAGACAGATGAAGTCACCCGCTGTGTTAACTGTTAATTCGTTTTCTCGCTAGTTAGTAAATACTACTATATGGTATTGTAAGATGGGACTGTACGCAGCTTTCGACTTTGTTGATTTTCCTAGAAGGATGAAAGAAAATTCATGTGGAAAATGTTCGATTTCATGAAGAAAATGCTTGTTACTTCAGCAGTTACCCATGAGTAAAAAAATGTCTCATGAATAGGCATACCACAAAGACTCTTTGGGTTAGTTACAGGCTGATTTATTGTGTGTACGGCTTATTTGAGTCCTGCACGTAGTTTATGAGCAGCTACCTCTTCCTGGAGGGTGGCGGCTTTAATCGACGGCCGCCATTGTTTTTGTAACCATCTTGGATATCAACAAGGCACTCTGCCACCAAAAACGTATAATCGATTATCTGTGTTCGTTTTGGGGAGAACTCAAGATAGGCCGTGGACTTTATAATTACCTAATTTTCTGCCGGTTGAGAGGAGAGTGGGTCACGTCCACAACATCCTAAACAGTTTTCGTTTCAGATGTGCGCATGACAGCCAACAAGTGAATTATGGATGGAGTGAATGAAAATGAGCCTATAACGAGAATGATAGTATGATTTGTTTGCAAGAGATATCTCAGATTTCTAAAATTGCAAAGACACCTTTGGGGGATTGTCACGCTTCCAGCTGAAGCCATGGCGACAGAAGCCAAGAGAGACATTTTGCTAGATAATTTATAATTCCAATCGGAAATTTTCTAGGATCTTTTACACGTCACAATCGACATGAGAACGAGGAATCACAGGGTTCTTCTGTTCCCGAAAATAGCAGAGTTGGCAGAGTTGGGACCTTTTGCACATGAGACAGCCGTGCTAGCTATCAGGGTACCTTGCCCCATTGCAAAGACACCATCTAACCTTCTCTATGATGCTCGTCTGAATACATGAATGCCTACGAGTTTACGATCCTCGATAACAACATTTTAATAAACTACACTTTTTTTCATTTTGATAGAAGTATTCCTGCTACACACTACCAAGTACTAAGTCTCGCAAACTTTCTCATAACGAAAGCGTAAAAATTGTCTTAACTTAAAACTGTCAGCTATTCGACGTAAAACTCTGCAAAGAGTATACTGGTTAGTAATTTCAGTTATGATTTAATTTCAGATATGGTTTAATTTCAGTAAAACGGCTTTCAAAAGGTTCTCTGCGCAATCCGCGCCGCTGAATGATTAAAACTTATGTAACTATAGAACAGTGACATTTGCCGCCATATTGGCACCAGTTTGGCACCAGTATGGGTTTTGGAGGGCATAACTACAAGGTGCACTACATAAAAATGGAGGGAAAACAACGGAAGACAGATTTCTTAGGCTTAAAATAACGTTGTTTTCTCCCAAAACAAAAATAGCGCGTTTTAGGTCTAAAAAATCAATCTTCACAGCATCGGCTTCGGTATGACGCTCTTCTGTTTTTCTCTGCAGTGCCTCTTGCAGATAACCCATTAAGGCTTCAGCATAGAGTTCTACACAATAATACTACGTCGTGTCACTGCTCTATACGTATAGGAAGGAGAGGAACCCTTCCCTACTGCAGGCCAGTGTAACTTCATCGAGGTTCGAAGGCCACGTACGGGTTCTTAAACCCCTGGAGATGTCCTGGAAAATGAAAGTTAAATTCCAGGCCTGGAAAAGGAATTGAATAAACTTGAAAAGTGTCTCAAGTCCTGTAATACTCGTGGAAAATCCCATAACAGAAAATTGCGTTTCTGTTTTCCGTTGCGGACATTTTTGGTTCATTTATTTGGTTAATTTATGTAAAAGAAACGGGGCGAGCGATGATCGTCTGACTGGAAAATCGTATAAATGGAAGAACGTATACAGTATAACGATATAACGAAAAATCGTCTTACACGGAATCCGTAGCCTATAATGGAAAATCCTCTAATGTCCCAGCCTCGCTCGCGGTGCCGGCTACGCATATAACACCAGAACCCGCCGCCATATTATTTCCCAGTTCGACCAGTATCCATTATACGAACATCCATTATACGATATTCCGTTTATATGATTTTCATGAATTTTTATTTTGGCTACGATATTAGACAATTATCTTTCCCGTTAGACGATTTTCCAGTTGGATTTTCATCCGAGGCACCAGTGAAAACGTAAGATCCACTTCCCCCTCCCTCAAAAGAACTGTATGGATGCCTAGCATACACCGTGCACAGAAATTGAAGATAAAGTCACTACGGTGTTCCGAAACCGAACTTTAGTGTTTGCAGCACCAGCGCTTTTGTTTTGCCGGTGACGTTCCAGCAAAACAAAATCTGATGCAGCTTGCCGTAGTAAGTTGACAAGATATACAGGGTGATTCATAAAGTACTGAAAAATAGGCCTATGAATGTAGGCCTATAAAATGTAGGCATATACTATAGGGGTGCCTAATTTTAATAGCACATGAAACAAAAACCTTCTTTATTAGATTGAACAATAAAGATTGAACATTCATAGGCCTATTTTTCAGTACTTTATGAATCACCCTGTATATACCGTATTCAACAAATTTGTCTGTAATAGTTTCGCTGTCTGTTGACATTACTTGTTTTCATTGCTAAGACCTGGGAAAATCCGGGAAAATTTCTGGAATTTTAAGTCTCAGGCCAGTGCGAATCCTGCTTCTTTTGCGGAATGATGCACTCCAAAGAGCCATTCTTTCAGTCTGAAGTACACTGGGTTCGTAAGAGCCACCTGCGAAAAGAAGTAGAGGTTGGTCTTGGTCTGTTTTTTACAAGCTCAGTGAAAGGAAGAGTGTTTACAGTTTGGTTTACGTGCTGTTGAGTACACTTCTAAACGAGTTTCTTCTCTTTTATCATCCTGTGCTTTACTGGTCAAACTGCCTTCCTCAATGGCTTTGTTAGCTTTAGTCCAGAAAGGTAAAGGTGATGGAATGTGACTGGCGAAGCGGTAATTTGAAATTAGGGATGCACTAAAAGTTTGGTAATTTCCATATTCGGTATTTAGCTGCATACTAATTTTGAACCAATAATGATATTCGGTATTCAGCTTAATGATGTTACGATTCGAACGAATAGTTTATTCCAGGGGCGGACTGGCTATGGCGCAGGAAAGGGGGCAATAAAATGGGACACCCTAATGTAATCTTAGACCGCGCATCACGCGAAAACCACAAGGACTAAAAACCACACTTTGCAGGCAGTAGCACGGGAGCCTGGACAAGGTTTATCGAAAAATATATATATCCGGAATTGGACACGGGGTTGAGGAACCATCAGGTGACAAATTGGACCAATAGTAAACAGCAGAGCCAACAACAACGAGGCCACAGTTGGTTCATGACGACATAGGTTTTTCATGCAACTGATCGGCCCAGTCTTAATATTTTTGTTATGTTGAGGATAAATCCCAACGTGGCCGAAATTCAAATTGTTGAAAATGTAAGAGGAAGGTGCAGGAATAAGAAAAACTAAAAGTTAAAGGATGAGTGTCAACCATTCATAGAGAGAAAGACGCATCAATTAACATTTTCATGGTACTGTTTAGCCAAGTAGCTAAATACCTTGGAGGCCTTTCCCTGGTTAAATGATATCACTGCTTTCAAAGGCCAACCTTTATGGTCAAACAGTAACGATAGCGGAGCCCGCTCCATTATGTTGACAGTGAAAGTGATAACGGTCCTAGTTAGACTCTGCTCCAGCGGAAAAGGACACTTTTTTTTTCAAAAAAAAGGGCACTTTGCCATGAGGGCAGGTAGCACTTCCAAGAAGTTGGAACTACGTACGCCTGGGCGTCCTGTGTGGGCAAGGTGGCCTGATGGTTAGTATGACCATCTCATGTGTCAGAGGTCCCGGTTTCGAGTCCGACCTCAGCCACCCCTGGCATTTTCGGGAAGAGAAGGGCCCTGTGATGTTCTCATGCTCATGTCGATTGTGGAATGTAAAAGAACCTAGGAATTTCCGATGGAATTTACCTAGCAAAATTGTCTCTCTCTCTCTCTCCTTCTGGAGCCATGGCTACGGCTGGGTGTGCGTCCAAAAAAAAGGGGCGCGGGGCCCTGGGCGTTGAATAAAAATGTTTCGGACCTAAGACGATTCCAGTTTATTTCCTGCTTGGTTCTGCACGAAATGTGGTATAAACATCTTTTTCCATCAATCAACACTGCCTCGGGACAGAATTAGTGCGGTTTGGAAAAACGCTTTATAATTTACTCGTATTCTGTTTGTTTGGTTATTATGTTCGTATTCGCTATTTGAACTATTTGGTTACGTATCTGGTATTCGGCAAATTTCATTTTCGGTTCAACCCAGTTTGAGATGCACGGCAACAGTGCAATTAGACGAAGCTTGTGATAAAAGGGTTAGACTATAATCGAACGAAAGAAGCCGACGACGGAAATTCAAGGCTCTTAATCTCAGTAAGGAGCCGCCTCAACACTGTGAATGGGGCGTCAGTGATGCACGAACCTCACATTGCGCACTCCATGGTGTTTGCTTCTGGCGTTTATAATTCGTACCCAATCCATGGTTACGTTTCGCATCGATGTTTTGATATCAACAATGTGTGCTGTTTCATTCCGAAAAGAGGTTTTGGTTGGTGCTTGTTTGTTGACGTGAAAAAATGTGGTCTTGGAAGAGTTGTGCGCATAACTTTTTAGTAGTCGTTCTGCTTAAGGGTTTCCAAGAAAAGAACGCACGGCATCGCTTCATACATTTCGTGAGATTCTCAAGTAATTTTATTCCTGTTGCTCAAAAATGAAAATGAATATCAGGAGTGATTTTGTAAATGGCGGTTCAAACAAAACTCCTATTAAATAGTTAATATAAGAAGTTCTTAATTGTTGGTGCAGCTATTTTGTGTAATGTAGGCTTAGGTACATACAATGATGTGTTGGCCTGTATTTTGAAAGTGTAGAGGCATATTTGCTCCTTAAGAGCTTTTTTGATGAAGTTGAAGCTTTGGTGACGCTAATTTTTCTTTTGTAAAATTATGCTTAGCGCCACGTAAACACGTTTAGCCTAATCCAGGCGATGTTTGTAAAGATCAGTGGTTCTCATTCCTTAGTAAATTTAACGGCGTTGGTCGTATGTTAAATGGTCTCGTCATGATTTTCATTCAAATTTAACTTCACATAGTGCTGCTGTAAAGATAACAACAAATTGGAGGCCTTGACTCTTACGCAAGGAGTGAAACACAACTACGTGTTGTTCATTAAAGACGCCTGTTCACCTTTTCGATAGCGTTGCCCATATTCTAATCTCAGCATCCACGTTCCAGATTCTCCAGCATCCAATATGCTGATATGGGTCACGTGATCTCGTTTTAGTTATGCGAATTCGCGGGCGCTGCAGCGAAGTGTTATTTTTTTTTTAATTTACCCCTATTTCCTTTACATTGATCGAAGATTTTCCGGTGCTGCATCTAGGAGTTGAAAAGGTACCTTTTTAATTGGGATAGAAGGCAGCACCTGACAAATGTGGCTGTCCCAGTAGATACATCATAATTAATAACAATGAGTACCCCTAGGGGGTGTGCACACAATACAGGTGAATTCCCAGAAGTACCCAAATAACCATAAAAGCGCCACCTGTAAACTAGAGGTGTTCTGAACGAATAAATGTTGATAGTACCCACCAATAAAAGTGGGGACCAAACACATTTTGTACTTTTTCATCCTTCTCCTCCCCAACGCTCAATCAAAGATTAATTGTTAAGAAATTGGTTGAAATAATCCCCCCCCCCCCAAAAAAAATGGATTTTTTTGCCATGCCGGCTCTTATTTATTCCCACTTCGAGCACCTAATAGACGACACACGAAGTAGCCATCGACCTCACACTCAATCACATTAAACAAAGAAAAGTGTCAAAACGGGATTTGAGAACGTTTATTGATGAAGCACAGACAACAGAAGTTGGGAGGACATTAATTTGATGCATCAACAACCCTTTCCGTAGGAAAAAAAAAACCAAGAACCGGAGTTTAGTCCTGGAAACAACCACAAATGAGGAAAGGATTACTACAGCGCTACTGCAATCATGTCATAAACCAAAACTGGTAAAAGGGGCCGCCAAGTTCCGAATGGTTCGGCCCTTCAAAGGAGTGATATCAACACACCAAAATATTCGCCAACTTAATCGCACCGCTTAATAGTTCGAAGATTAAATGAAAACTAGAACATTGCTACTTTTGGTAGCTAGTCAGACATTTACAACGTTATTGAGGGTCAGATTTTGCATTGAAAGCAGCTTAGCTTATTTTTGTCAGGTGGGTCATTGCTCTTGATTTCAACACAATTTAAGCTTTTCCCCCCAAGTACCTGAAATGTGCCCAACTGTATATACTTCAAGATATAACACACTGACCCTATGGCGCCGTGCTACAATGGTTTACAACCTCGACAATTGAATTGATGTGTTGTTTGTTGTGATGATTGTCGCCTAGCTTGGCGCGACACACTAGTGTGTGTCTAGATATGGAAAACAAAACCAACGGTCCACATCAAGGAAATTGAGTTAGCTTTTAAGTAAGAATCATACCACCACGATGAAAACGATCATGAACAGAAGTTAGTCGAGTTTACGTATGCGATCAGGATAAGACAAAGAACGAATGGTGTTCCATGATTGGTAACGCAACTTTCACAGTTTTCAAGACGATTTAGTAAGTAAAAATTGAAAGGGCGACAAATATGAGAACAGTGGTAAAAAAAAAAAAGGGGCAGGAGGAAAGTTTTGGATTAAACCGTAAAAAGGGAAAGAGTGACATCAGAAACCTTTTGAACAGAAGGTCCCTTACGAAAGACTTTGAACATAACTTTAGAGAAGAAGATAGCAAGACCCGCGAACTTTGTGGGACTTATTACAGGTCACTTAATTGCCATAAACCGATTGTAACTGTAGGACTTACCAGGGCGCGTCTTGCTAAGGTTGACCTGGGAAGCGGAGCAAGACATGCAAAGCACAAGCAAGTAGACATAGCCCTGGCCCCTGAGCCTAGAGGGAAGTAGATTGAATTCCTTCTCTATTTATACGGTAAATGACCCCTAATCCGATCTTCTCCCCGTAAAAATGGAAATCTACCCCTACTGTCGAAATAACTACACTTGGAAAGAAATAACTACACACAAAGAACCGATTACTCAGATTGTGAGTGGAGAAGGGACTTTGCTCGTCATTGTAAAAGGCCGTTCGTCGTACGGCGTTTATACAGAGCCACATACAGTAAAGGCCGTGTCATCTTTGCCTCCCACAATGCTCCGCAAAACGGCGACACAAATAGTGACCCGGCAAGTTGCCAAGTGGCATCATCGGTTGACAGAATTTGGAACCCTCGTCGGTTAGTTTGAAATGTCGCCACTTGGTGTAGAGATGGCAGCACCTAGCACATTTGCGCTTCCTTCTATGTCAATGGTTGATTTAAGTCGTTTAATTTGTCTTGTTCTGATACGGCCTTTCCGGTAGGAGGCTCTGGTCTGTAGCACTGCGTCTATTTCTATTTCATTATTATTTCTTTTCCCGTGAGGCGTTGGTAGCGTTAGCGAAGGGGCTAATGTGTCATCCTTAACCGAGAGGGATCATTTTTTTTTTTTTGAATTTGCTATTTCGCTTGACCACTGAGTAAACGTAAAAAGATTTGCATCCGTATTAATAGAGCAAAAACTAAGGCACTTTCTAATGAACAGCGTGAACTGGACACTAAATCTTTCCCAGACAACGCCTAGACGAATTTCCCACATATACTTGTCGTCACAGTCAGTTCTATTTTGGAGTTGGTCCGCCTGCGGTCGTCAACGAATTCTTGGACACGTCCAGTCCTAATCGCCATCCATTAGCGGGTGGGCCTGCCGGCCAGGTCACTTCGTTCACTGTACCGTAGCTAAGCGCCAATTAGAACTGTGACCTTTCGCCCTTTCCGCTACGCCCATTTCATTCCACCCCAAAGAGAGGGTGAAGGATCAAACAAGGAAAGGTTAATGAATTGTGCTCTCTATTCAGCTCGAAGGCAGAATTTCCACGAGGGAGCGAGAGATGTTGATAGATTGCAATTCCAATCTCCCAACGCTTCGGGACGCAGGCGTTGCTTCGTTTGGGGCGGGCAAGGATCAAACGTGGGGGCCGGTTAAAGGATATATTTTCGTGTGAAGCGGTTAAAGCGAGGCCAAGATCGCTCACTGAGCCTGGGGGAGTTGAATTCTTCGAGAAGTTTGCACACGTTTTCTTCGACGCCGGCCAAAAAGGGCATTGACACGCAAAATAACTCCTTGGAAGCAAAAAGTGACCCGTCGTCTCGGAGCTTAGGGCCACAGCGCACACAGCGGCTTGGCCGCGCGGCCAGGTCGCTGCGGCCAACGAGAATGCTTATGGTGTATGTAACAACGCGCACTTGGCCGCAGCGGCCAGCGAGTCGCCGCGACCATTGGGATCCCGAGCGGCGTGCAGGCGACCAGGCGGCCGCGGCGGCCAGATGTTTGCATACGATTCAACAGAGTGTAGCGCATTGGTAGTTCAAGCAAGAGCGGCCAATCGTCTGCAGGCGTCATCGTAATCAATTTCGTAGTGTTGTTTGCGTCAGTGCTTACGTGTGCTCGCGTTTGCTTTTCTTGATCTTTGCACCCAGAAATTTTTTTTATTTTCTTTTGTTTTCTCGGTTAATACCACTTTGCTGCTGTTTGCTCCGCGTTCATTTTCATTGCTTGATCAACAAGAATCGAGGAAAAAAGGGTGACGTCACCTGGCCGCTGAAGACATGGTCGCTACACAAGTTGCCGGGTTTTGTGGCCGCGCGACCTGGCCGCTCAGTGCGCGGTCGGCCTTAGGGTGACCGCACAACAAAATCGACAAAACGTCATGGCAAGACGAAACGTCACGAGACGTCGCATCTGGTGGAGAGCCCCCCCCCCCCCCGTCACACTAGAAGGAGCTTCGCTTGTTGTCGTGAGACGCCTAAAGACGTCTCGCGACAACGACGCATCCGGTGTGTGTGGTGCTCAGCTCATTGCTATGGTTTTGGAGACGTGTGCAGCATGCTGAGACAGATTTCGACAAAATGATCTGTCGTGAGACGTTTTGTCAATGTTGGTGTGCGGCCACCCTCACGCACCGCATGAATACATAGTACTATCTGCGCATATAATAATCTGCACATAGAATGCAAAAGCGAGTGATTGCGTAAACGTGCCCTAAACGTGCCCTTATTGTTAATTTGTCTTACGTTGTAAGTCATTATTTGTACACCTACGTTGCCCAGAGTGATCTGAGAAGCTTTTGATTTTTTGCTTTCCCACTGTCAACTTCCGGTAATAACCGGGGCTTTTACCTCGATGCTAAAATGCTTCTCAGGCCGCTCTGGATAATATAGTGGTACGAATAAGGGCACGTTTACGCAACCTCTCGCTTTTGCATTCTCGCAGCTAGAAGCTAGAAATCACCTCCAATTCCAACATGGCGGCGGTTTTATGTCTGCCGCCTCGCAACGAAAACAACAAATAACGTGAGTTCAGAAGCGTTTGGGAAAATTGTTTCGTCATGAGGAATTCTTTATATTATTGGCACGGATTGTAAGACTGCAAGTATTTACTCAAACGATGTCGGATTTAGCAAATCCATTTAGTGTTGTTACCATGGCAATGTCACCTTTGCCATCGCGATTGAGTTCTAGCTGCGAGAATGCAAAGGCGAGTCGCAGCGTAAACGCGCCCTAATGACTTCGAGCGAGAGACAAGTTGTCAATAAAGACGTTCAGTGCGAGTTCCAGTGATGACAATAGTGCGTAAGCGTAAAATTTAATAACGTTCAATATAGGTGTGGATTGTTGTGCGATATGTTTCTTGGTAGGTTTCACCCCCTTTCATGTTTATAGTACTCTGTATTCATGCGGCACGCGAGCGATGAGACGACAAGTCCCTGAATTTAGAAGTTAAGCCTCATGTCGATGGACAGACTGACTCGACTAGTTAGCGCCACTTATCAACCAATTCGTATTACTGCGTTATTCAATGGAAGAGACACTTTGAATTTGGAGTGTGGAGTGGTCACTTTGAGCCAGTGGCGTGTACACGAGGGGGGCCTGGGGGGGGGGGGGGGGACAGCGGCCATGCCATTTCGGAACTTGCCCTTTTTGTTTAAATAATGGCCTTTTTGTGCCAGCATTTGCTGGTGCGGCGGTGCGTGAGAAATAGTGAGAAAACGGCAAGAAAAAGGCCTGAAAAGGGGAAAAAAATGCTAAAAAAAAGGGTAAAAAGATGGTTAAAAAAACGGCTAAGGAAGGGTAAAAACTAAATACAGATCCAACCTATTTACGATGCCTTTTTGACTTATATGTCAGACTGCCTGAGCGGGGAATCGAACCCAGGACCTTTGGAATTAAAGGCCGAGGGCCTACCGCTGAGCCAGACTGACTGACTGTATTTAGTTATTTCTTGTGAGCCTTTGGCTTTTTCGTTTTTATAAGGGTAAAACAATAAGCAAAAAAATCCGTAGAAAAAATGTCCATTTTTAAAAAAAGCCAAAAAATAAAGGGGGCAGAACAGCAAAAAATGCTAATACTCTTTAGGAAATAATGTGTCCTTATTACTAAAAGTTGGCCCAGTCCTCTCGGTGGTCTGTGCACGTTACTGCTTTGAGCAGTGGCATGATCCTCCGCAGCTACGGGAGCACACAGAGCATTGCTAGGCGCCATGGCGTCACGATGAAATTTTATTTTAATTAATTTATTTTTTATTCTATTAAAACGGAAAGTAAACGCTGTGTAGCAAAATCGTCAGTCTCTCAAAACCATAGGCTGGTTTGCCAAAAAATTAACGAAACTTGCAAGCTAAAGAGGCTATCTCAGGTCCGCACCGTATGGGGGTGGAGAGGGGTGGTGGGCACAAAAATGGCCAACAGGTGCACCAATGCTCTTAATGAAATGCAAAAAAAAAAATGCCTCCTTAGCGCTATAAATATTACTCCAAAAACGAATGAAGGCTGTAAAACTGCAAAATAAAGGTGTAAATAGCTGAAATTTCACGTTTCACACCATTAACTTGAAATTTACTCGGGCCCGGGTAAATCTTGTTTGAAGTTTAGCGGAACTTAAACATAAATATTTTTCGAGTGTGCTGCTATAAACGTGACATTACTGCAAGATGTATATTTTCCCAGTTCCTGGAAGCGTAACGATATTACATCTAGCAGTAATTGTCAGATTTCCGTGTTAAATTCTCTGCTGACAACCAAGAACAATAACTTATCGCTTGTGAATACAGAAATATGTTTCGTGAAAGACCGCCATAGCACTACACCCCAAAAGTACATTGTCACGTATTCCTGTAAACAGTGAGAATTAGGAACAATTGGAATAATCCTACACAGAAGTAAACAAAGTCTGGTGGTTAACAAGTGGTCCACGATTCAATTCAAACTGAATCTATAGAATTGGTTACGAAGTAAATAGATAAGCACAAATTATGACTTGTGTAATTTCAGGCCAAACGGTTGGACTTTAGATATTTCGGATTTCCCGAAATTGAGGGTTGGCAAATTCAGCCAGTGAAATGAAACAGTCCTATAAAACAATGTGAAACACTGTAAAACTGTAGAGGAGAAGCAGGTATAAGTAGTTTATTACGACGGCTCAAGTTCATGGTGAACTTGTGTGTGCCGTATAAGGGCGTGTTTACTCAGCGACTCGCCTTTGCATTCTCGCAGCTAGAACTCAAGCGCGATGGCAAAGGTGACATTGCCATGGTAACAACGCTAAATGGATTAGCTAAATCCGACATCGTTTGAGTAAATACTTGCAGTCTTACAATCCGTGCCAATAATATAAAGAATTCCTCTTGACGAAACAATTTTACCAAACACTTCTTAACTCACGTTATTTGCTGTTTTAGTTGCGAGGCGGCAGACATAAAACCACCGCCATGTTGGAATTTGAGGTGATTTCTAGCTTCTAGCTGCGAGAATGCAAAAGCGAGTGGTTGCGTAAACGTGCCCTATTAGTCTGGTACAATAGAAAGGCATGTATGATCACGAATAATATGGAGGTAATATTAAACACATTATTTGTTGACAAGTACTATTTTGAACATAAATCCATATTAGGCATCATAAACAAAAACACAAAGTAACAGTTTAGGTACAAACAAAAATAATGATAATCACTACATGCACATACCTCATTTATATGTATATGTATGTATATACACACTATATAATAAAAAAAAAAAAATCAGACCGAAGGTTTATCTGGGCATTGCTTGATCGATTTCTTGATTAAGCTAGAAGTACTCGACTAGTTTATTTTTATCTCATTTATCCTATTTGCAGCAGTTCAATAGGGATTTCCTTAAATATAGTAGGAATTTTACATTTGTTTGTTCGTTTGCCAAATTGATTCTTGGCAAAAGGCACTTCATGTCGATATGTGGTTTTCCTGAAATAATTATTCTTTATTGCTGAGCTTAATTTGTGGTCACAGTTAAAATAGTTTTTCAGAATTACAACGAAATCTCTTAAGTTGTTTAATTTTGAGAATTTTTATTTTCCTGTATATTGTTTAGATTTTAAATTTCCATCTTCGTTAGAAAGAATTTGTATGATTCGGTTTTGCAGTTTTTTGCAGTCTATTAATATGGCAGTTAGCAGCAAATCCATATATTTCAATACCATACCTAATCAAGCTTTCAACCCAAGAATAATAGATATTTTTTTTTGTTTTTTATGTTAAGAAGGTGTCTGATCTGATAGAGACTAGGCATAAGTTTTCGTAAATTTTGTGCAATTTTATCGTATGAAATCATTACAGGGAAAAGTTGCAGTTGATGTAAATGAAACATTTATGGATGGAAAATTAGTACGCATCGTTTGCTTTCAATTATCGTCGCCCATTAAAAGTTTATTCGTAAACCTTGCGTGTAAACCTATTTTAGTTTAGCGCACATTTAGTCCTTTAAACTATTATTAAAACATGCTGCAGAATTTTTAAACACCTTAAATAGTGGCATCATGACGGAAAATCAACAACAACCAAATAGCTGACCTTTCAAACTTAATTTCGGCGTTAACCACAACGGGTATTTTCGTGAAAAATGTACCACGTTGATGTAACACGTAACAAGCTGACGCAGTAATGCCAGGTTTCATAGTGCTCTCTACTGACGCTGGTCAACTCGTTTGGAATGCGATCGACAAAGACGTGGTGCCTGTGATTTAGAATTGTGTCAGTTGAAAGGCCGGTGACAGAATTCCTCCGACCTGGTACAAATTAGGTGTCTCTCCCCCCCCTCACTCTACTTTTTGGCTAAGAGTCTGGGGGAGCACCGTAAACTCCCCCAAGCCCCTACAGACAACATATTTTTCATGTCCCAAGATGTGTTTAGTGGATCTTTACTAAATAAATGGCCGAGCGAGTGATGTCGAATGCTCGACTGAATTTGAATTATGTTTGTGTGTTTGTCTGTATGGGACACGATACCGTTCGCCGTTTTGTTCTGATTTGGTTCAAAGTCATGACCAAGAGAGCTTTGGTACATGAAAAGAGATTTGGTTCACGAGTTCGAAGCTGAAATTCCTACCTCAAATTTATTCGGAGAATTTCGGGTTTTTCATTAAATAGCTGAGCCGATTTTTAGTTAACGGCTATGAGGGAGCCCGATGTGTTAGGCTAGTGGCCCCGAGGACAACGTGAACACCACAAAGCTTGCAGTGTTCACCTCAGTGTACTCTAATGTATAAAGTATCTCTTGCTCGGCCGAGTAATCGTGAACTTCAGAACTCAATTATATGCTTGGTATAAAATTCTACACAAATATAAATGATAACCAAAAGTTCAACAAGAAACGCCCAAGCTGAAATTTCCCAGGATCCTAAATTGTCCTTCTTGCCCCCCCGGCCCCCCCCCCCCCACTTTCCCTGTCGTGGCCCTGATTAATAGTGATAACGGTGGAATGATCAACAATAGACTACGTTTGCTACAAGTTAATTTTACCCTCACCCTAAGTACGCACCATACTGGAATTAAGGCAATGCGAAAGCGATTTCAGTATCAATGTCGGGAGGACAAATTTAGACGGTCCTCCATGAGCATATTCAGAAACCGTAGCTGAATTCAATGCCACTGAGTTAACTTAGTAGCGAATTTAATCCAGGGCCTTTTAACAACATTGTGCTGCTAATAAACAAACAAAAAAATCACACTGTAAAGACTTAATGAGGGCGTTAACAGGGGCTTGGGCGTTTGTTTTGTTGCTGGAACAAAGCAAGTGTACAGTTAAAATTGAGCCTGATGGGAAAATGATCGGACTAATAGTACGTGAGCAGTGTTTGTTTGTAGTGAAAAGCGCAATTTTTGTCCTTGGAAAAATTGGTGCCCTTCTTATTATTGTTACTATATAATATTGTTGGTATATAGTGACGCTCGCAGTTTTTTTTTTCTGGCCGCTCCGAATTTGTGCCAAGCCCATGTGTTAAAGATCTGCCGTGTGTGAGCAAAGTGTATCTCGATGATGACGATAATGAAGGTGTGGAGGTGATAATTATGATGATGGAGGCTTCACCTTATTGTAG
>JAHWFP010191785.1:3012-16376 GCA_023313725.1 Lithobius niger | reverse complement strand
CCCCCCCCCCCCCCCCCCCCCGTCCCGTATACGGCCGGCTTTATAGAGCATTAGTGTGATTTCCCGTTTGCATGGAAATGCTGTGCCTTCCCGTTAGCAGTCGCCCAAGCATTCATTAGATTTAGTTATATCCAGGGCCTAGATCCCGTTTGCATCAAAATATTGTGACTGCAAAAAACATGACGTCATCAGTACTGTGCATCTTTGTTGAAAACACAGTTCTAATCATTAATTATGCAGACAATTCTAATGGTAGACACACAAACAAACAAACGAATTAAGATTATCGAGATTCGCACTATGTGACTGCAAAAAACATGACGTCATCAGTACTGTGCATCTTTGTTGAAAAGACAGTTCGTTTTATTACTTATACACATAAATCAGTTTGAAACACACCAACTAAGGATTAAGTGTATCGAGATTCCCACTACGGACTTCAATAGAATAAGGAGTGGGAATCTCGGTAATCTGGTGATACACACAGAAACAAACCAACAAATCTTACGATCTTAGTTATGTAGATTAGGATGAAACTATTACTTATTGTGTGCTCAGCGTATCTTGAGTCCTGCACCTATTTTATGAGTGGCTACGTTTTCCGGGAGGGGGCGGCTTCAATCGACGGCCGCCATTGTTTTTGTAACTCTAGGATAGCAACAAGGCACTCTGTGACCAAAAACGTACAATCTATTATCTTGTTCGTTCTGGGGCGAACTCAAGATAGGCCGCGGACACTATACTTTCAACGATTACCGCACAGGTGGCTATCGTCAATGAAACGAATGATATGCATCACTGCCTGGGGGGGGGCTTAGTCTCGACTTAATCGTTTTTAAATCGCATGCGGTTTTATCGAAAGTCACGTGCGATAGAATGGGCGAGCCAATGCTTTTGGCGCGCTTTTTGGTAAAACCGCATGCGATTTTGAAAAGCTCAAGTCGAGACCAGGGCCCCAGGTCAGGATACGGTCAGTAAATTATCCGGCCCGACTATAATCAACTGGCCCATTTCTTCGAGGTTTGTACGGGAGCTGACCAGGCTAATCGCATCTTTGTACGGCGAGTCGCGACATCTATTGGCAGCTAGTGGCGGTTTTTAAAATAATAATTTTAATGTTTGCGTAGGCTTGCGTGACAAATTTGTATTATCTGTGAATATATATATGTAAATAGTTTCAAAAGTTGTCACTCGGCCACAGTTAAGTTATTTCTATGCGCTTGGGGAAATAAAAAAGAGACTCGTCCGTGTATCCGGAAAGTGTTCTGAGGGAAGGAACGTTGGCATTTTGTACGGTTAGTGTCGCCATCGGCTGACAGAAAGCGGCAACAGAACAAATCAATCGCATCAGTGGCATATTGTCCCACCCAGTCGCGTATGTTGTTTTTCATCCAAGATCCGACCGGGTGCTGCAGTAGAGCCTGGTCAGGACTAGATTTAAGTTCTTCAGCGTCGCCATAGAGGCGTAAATAATTAGCTTCGCTAAAACAAAATAACCACGATAGGAATATTCAATTGATCCATTAAAAAGGTATGGTAGGTCATATTAGGTGGTTAAGTAAATCACATGCTTAAAACATCAGTGTAGGGATTAAGTTTATCGTGGCGGCTCTTCCAGCAGCTGGGCGTTGTAGAGTTCACCACAGAACCAGGAAAAGCATTCCACCTACTGATGAAACGCACAGTCAAACATAATTTGCCAATGTCAGTTCTGAAAGATGGCTTCTTGAGATTCTTTGTACGACCACGAGTAAAACCGACGTTGGAGAGTTCAAAAACACGTTTCACTGGGGAAATCAATCAATCGATTTTTATCTATGATTTGGTTAAAATAAGATCTCCTCTTATTCTACGTTCCTGCATAGTAGGAAGCTTCATATGTTTAAGCCGATCTTCATAAGGAAATTGCTTTAAATGTTTGCACTGGCGAATAACCATTCCCTGAACTTCTCGATATTATGTTTGTCGGTTTCGTAGTATGGAGACCATGCCTGTATAGAATATTCAATTTTCGGACGGATAAAGGGTTAGAGTCAACTAGGGCACCCCCCAGTATATTGCCGATTTTATAAAGCATTGTTGTGATTTCACATTTGCATTAAAATGCCGTGATTTCCCATTAGCAGTCGCCCAAGCTTTCATTAGATTTAGTTAGATCAAGGATTGAGAGACAAAGAGGCCTAGATCCCGTTTGCATGAAAATATTCTGACGTCATCAGTACTGTGTCTCTTTGTTGAGAACACAGTTCGAATCAATAGACATTTCCGTCATTCCTTATACAGACAATTCCGTTTGACATAGATACAAACAAACAAACAACCGATATAAGATATTCGAGATTCCCACTGCGGACGCACCAACAAAAGCAATAAGGATTAAGAGTGGGGAATCTAGGTAATCTGGCGACACACACACAAACAAACAAAAAATATTACGATCTTAGTTATATAGATTTCCATGTGATGTCAGCATTCCATTTAGGAAAAGCAGGAACGCAAACTGACACACAGTCTGCGGGCTTACTTACTACACACTGCTCAGTTTGTAAGTGAAATTTCAGTTCATTATACCAATAATGATTCCTTGTACCACTGCTAATACAAGGCATCGGCGAAATACGCCCTCCAAGTTTTATGGAGCACTTCTTTAAAACCCAACTTTCCATTCTTTCTCAAAACAAGGATGTTGTGATAAGCCCTTGACAAGCAAAAACCTATTTCAGGTCTTTTCCTCTTTAGCCCTTCCAAGCAACCAACCAGGCCGAAAAGATCGACGAACCACAAGTTTCGACACCGGCGGCGCATTCAAGGCGCAGATCTGCGGATCTTCCTCGACCAACACCGGAAGTATGTTCTGCTTCCCTGCCCTTTACTCGGCTACATCCGGCCACCGATGAATCTCGAGACGCGGGTTTGCGATTCTTTTAGCCAACCCTGCCATGCACGAATACAAAATAAACAAAGATGATGGTATTCTCTTGCTTACATTATGTACGGTGTTCACGTTCAGGCACTCTCTTTCGTCCAACGCATGTTTTTGCATCTGCGAGGCATCCGTAGATTTCGAATGTTTGTTGAGGAGATCTCTTGGTAGAAGACGAACGCAGTAGGGGGTGTGGTTTAAAGAGTGTATCCGTTTAAAAGGATGTATATATCCTCGAAAACTGATAAGTATAATTTTTTTTTATGAAACTGCGAAACTGATACCTCCAAACATGGATAAGTATACTTTTTTACGAATCTGCACATCATTTAGTCACGCACTGTTCATTGTCGTACGTTATCTCCGCGCTGTAAATTCATTTTAAAGTGATTTCAGTTATGATCCTAGGATTAAAGGTACACTCCTCCCACCGCCATTTTTCTCGATCCTCCACATCAAGTACGGCCCCAAAGTTCTATTTACATACCGTTAGTCAATCCCTTGCTAGAAATCCGTTTTAAAATGTGGCGTCTACGGAATTTTCAGTTGAATATTGGGAACTAATTTAATAGCATCTTGCGATTATATGATCCTTTGCTCGCTCACCATGACCATGACGTTTCATCTGTGTGTGCGCATGGATTAATTTTTAATCGTTTGCTAATAATGACCATGAGGTCAAAAATCTAAAAGACTAAGGCCGCGTTTTTGCAGCGACTCGCCTTTTCATTCTCGCAGCTAGAACTCAATCGCGATGGCAAAGGTGACATTGCCATGGTAACAACGCTAAATGGATTAGCTAAATCCGACATCGTTTGAGTAAATACTTGCAGTCTTATAATCCGTGCTAATAACAAAGATTTCCTCATGACGAAACAATTTTCCCAAACGCTTCTGAACTCACGTTATTTGGTGTTTTCGTTGCGAGGTGGCAGACATAAAACCGCCGCCATATGTTGGAATTTGAGGTGATTTCTAGCTTCTAGCTGCGAGAATGCAAAAGCGAGTGGTTGCATAAACGTGCCCTAATGCAGTAAAATTTAAAATTATTTGTGCCAATAAATCGCCGAAGAATAATTTACTAGCTTAAAAAAAATTATAAAGTGTGATGTAAAAATGCGAAAATCTTTCCGGTTTGTAACGACAGAATTTTTGTGTTCATGCTGTTTCGTCTACTACGCCCAAGGTCAACTGAGATAGTAGCTGCGTAGCTACTATCTCTGTTGGTCTTGTATTACTACGCAGAGTCCTGTGAAACGGTGCGATGGTAACATGCACGGATGGCGATATGCGCTTAGCTGTTATAAGGCAGGTGGATTGTAACTTTAAACTGTGAATATCCCACGCGAAAATAGAAGTTCGTGTGCTTTGCCGTTGGAATGGCCTCCCACAAACTGTAAGCATGAGTTGCATGAATGAATAGGCGTACTCTCGAACCAAATACTCCGTTAGCTGCTTCTTACGAAATTAAAACGGCAGGTAAACATTATAGGCCTATAAGTTGAAAATTAGGCCTAACATCTAAAACTACAGGCCTAAAAGCTAACACATTCTTAACCTGAAATTGTGATGAACCTATTGATCATATGTGTAATAGAGATCAGTGTTGCCGTGCGTGATAGAGGTGGGCGCCTCAACACTGGCGGAAGTGTACAGAAGACCGGGTGTGACTAGGTAGTCGCTGCCGCCGCATGTTTTGTGTTGTTGTTACTTACTACTGTACATCATTTACAAAAATAATGTATGTATGATTTAGTTTTATTGTAAACCAGTGATTTAGAACAACTAATTCAAAAAGCGTTTTGTTTGTCTTGATCTGCTCTTTTCCGGAAATTATTTTTCATGCAATTAAAAATCGGTAATTAGAATTCGGAATTCAAGGTTGAACACCGTTCGTTGCGTCCCTTGCCGTAAAATTATTTTCCCTTTTTTATTTAATTTTTCTTATGAACGAATGACTCATTCATTCTATTACCAAAAATTGCCGCAGGAAAAAGTTGGGACATAATCGAAGCCACCCACATTTAAATTGCTTCGATTTTAGACTTGATCAAATTTCGTGGTGCACGGTTCTTTTAATGAGTGACTGGTGACGTAGTCCATTTCCTTTGCATCAAACTGACTGTGGAAACCGACTTTGCCTACTACGACAAAAATCCAATTCCAGGATGATACGTCATAAGCTGAATAGAAAAGATATAACCTGCGATGGATGTTGTGTTAAAAGAGCCAACGGATGTCAGTTTAAATTGCTACAAGGTTCAACGTGAATGCTAAATATATATTCAATAGCTCTGGAGGCTTCAGGCTAATGTTATCATGCTATACAAACGTTTGAAACTCATCCCTCCCGTCCATTCGATGCCCCCAAGTAGTCATCGGGCGGCTTCTCTGCACCACAGATGTGTCATACGTGGAGTCTTTCGATCTTTTGCTCTTTAATTCTGTTGTCACCACACGCCACGGCTGTTTACCGTGACACACGGTACCACGTGTCTGGGCCAACCATCAGACAGCCAAAGATCCGCTATTCTCGTTCGTCATTGGCTAACTCATGATGACGTCATGGCGTACAACCGTGGCTTGTGGTATACAAACATCTTCAACTCTGCTGGTCTGTTTAAACGCGAATTAACTTGATGAATCGCTGCAAACAGTTAATAACTCACTTGATTTTAATATAATTATATCAATATGTACAAACTGCTGGAAAATTATACAGTACACTCTAAAGATATAATGGTGAGTTTTGAGCTCTATGGGTGGTGTTTTCAGGTTGTCACTATCACGCCTTCCGAAAAGGAGTTCTGAAACCACTTAGTCACCGAAGAAATGGTGTTAAAAAAGTTACTTGGGTGATTTCAAGTAACCAGGGATGATCGGAAATTCCTTTTTGGAGAGCGCTTTAGTGACAACCTGAAAACAACCCTAAAGAGCTCGAAACTCACCATTTTTCCTAGACTGAGTAAAGTATTTGAGATTCATATTGATAAATTAATCCAGAAACTTAGACAAGTTTTACCTAAGGTATATTATTTCAATAAAAAAAATTTAACAAAGGAAACAATGTTGTTATCTATAATGCGTGGATAAAGACACAGCTGTTGTATGCAGTAGAAACTGATGGAGCGGTTAAAAAAAATTGATAGATTACAAAACTTGCAAAACAAAATTATTAAAGTGATTTTTGCAGTAAAAATTTAAAATCATCTAATGACATTTCCAAAAAAAAAATGAAGATTCTAAATGTTAATAAATTGTATGATTGTTATGTGTTACAGAACACCCCTTTTTTAATGAAAGCCTCTCAGGGAAGAGATTTAAGACAAAAAAAAACTTACCCTGCTAAAAAAAAATAAGCTTCTTACCAATAACGACTAAAAATAATAAACTTGGTGAAAAACTTGGTAAAGATTATTAGCGGTACTTTTTAATAGCCAACCTGAAACCGTTTAGAATGTCTGCAGTTACCAAGGATTTAAAAAGAAATCTTGTTGCTTTGATTAATAATGAGTAACGATTTTTACGCAACAGATTTTACCTGACTTCTATAATTTGTTAGTTTGTTTTGACTTTTTGATTTTGCTTGCTTTGTTTGTTCAACAGTTTTGTGTACTTTGTGTAAGTGGGGGTTTGGGTCCGTTGTGTGTTTCATTTGATTATTGTAAACGAGGGGTTCTTCTACAAAGCTAGAGATCTCGTACACCCAATATTTAGATTTATAAATTCGTTGCAAATCTTGTGCAAATCTTGTAAATCTGTAAATCTAGAGCAAATCATCTAAATCTTCTAAATATTGTAAAAATCTTGTAAATTTAGTACAAATCTTGGAAATCACAACCGTAAATCTGGCATAAATCTATAAATCCCAGCCAAATCTTCATGTTAATATTCAAATCTGAAAAACTTTATGTAAATCTTTAAATCTTCTGCAAATCTGTTTAAATCTAGCAAAACTTCATTTAAATCGTTAAATCTTGATTAAATCTTTTGTAAATATTTAAATCCGAGCAAATCCCGCGTTATTATTTTTCCCCAAGTACCTGAAATGTGCCCAACTATGGTTTTGGATAGCAGACACTTATGCTATGGCGTCGCGCTACAATGGTTTACATCCTCGATATATGATATTTGTTGCCTAACTTGGTGCGACACACTATCGTGTGTCTAGATTTATTGCCAAAGACAAAGTTTAGCTTAAAGTTTTGAATAACGTTTCTAGCGAATCAGTAGTAAGGCCCCCATTATCCGCAAGGATTTTAAGAATAGGTAAATGGCAACAATGACTTAATTTTATAAGAAATTTTAATGAGAAACAAGCTTTTTTTTTTAAATTTCATCAGGTTTACGTGGTGTTGGCAGACTTGGCTCTTGCATCTTTTATAAGCGATTTTTAAGCATGTCTTTTACAGCACACCTTGACGCGTGAGTCTGGTTTTGAAAAACGCTAACAAGTTTGACCGTTACCGCCGACCAGTTGGCTTTGGGGAAACAAAGCCGTTAGCCTTCCTCAAACCCATTTCGTAGACGGAAAAGCGTGAACTTTGATGAAGGGATTTTCATGTAAATCTTCCACCACTTTGAGGCAAACATTAACGGGGCAACGTGGCCGTTGAACAAGTCACTAAATCCCAAGCGTTCTCCCCAACCCCTCCTCCCCTTTCTTGGCGATGCCCATCCCGATTTGATAACTGAGCTAAAAAAATACAGACAAATAGAAGTTGTTGCTCACCTAACCCTTTAACCTTTGCAACATAAATTGTCCTAATACAACGGCCACGCTCCACATCACAAATCTAAAAGTTATGCAAAAAACCAGTAGGGTGATCGTTTTGTATTTCCCAGGTTTAGTGATGCGCAGTGTGCGAAACTAATGATTAAACAAGATACGGATGCAAACCTATTTACGTTGCCTTTTGGCCTTGTATATCAGACTGCCCAAGCGGGGAATTAAACCCACAACCTTTGAAACCAAATGCGTAAGTCCTTTACCGCTGAGCCATACTGACACGGCTTGTCTATTATGTTAATGTTTCTGTTACGACTTTATCCAGATTTGTTTTGTGTCTTTTTGTTGGATAATAATAATAATAATAATAAGTTAATAATAAAATAAAGCATATTAGATGCAGAAAAGCCAGAAAAGCTATATTGGATGCAGAAAAGTATTTTATGCATCACACTATCTTGTAATTTATTACTTGCTCTTCGGTTGAACACAACTTCCAACACAATTGAGATCATTTTGCTAAATATAAATGGTAGGAAAACAAGCGTCCGAATTCTTAATTTGTTCGATGGTAAGTTCCCAGTTTGCAGGGATGTGCTCACACGGGAGGCGGAGGGGTCGCTAGCCCCTGCCCTCATGGCAAAGTTAGGGTTCAGACAAAACCTAGAAAACCTGGAGAACCTAGAAATTTCAGGGAAAATGAAAATAGAGCCAAAATCTTATGGAAATTTCAGGGAAAACAAGAAATTCTTTCAAAACCAGGGAAAAGACAGGGAAATTTGAAATATGCCTTTGTGTATATGATCTGTTAGTTCCATTGAATTAGAAAATCAGAAACAAAATCCTAGGCTAGTAGCAAATATTTTAATTTGCACTTCAATGTGTTGAAGTAATTTAGATATTACTTCATTAAACTAAATCTTTAGGCCAGTACCAATATTTGTGATGAAAATGCATTTAATCCCGTCTGGACAAGCCTCTAAACAACTATTTTCTGGGATGTTGGATTATTTTCTTACAAATATTAACAAAAACATTAACTATACTGCCTGTTTCCCTAACTAACCATCTTGTAAAAACCTGGAAATTGCCATTGGATGAACCAGGAAAACCTGGAAAAATCAGGGAAATAGAGAATTAAAAAATTGTCTGAACCCTGAAAGTGCCCTTTTTCTGAAAGAAAAATCGCCGACATTTGCTGGAGCGGTGATGTAAAAGGACCACAAAAAGGCCAAAAAAGGGACTTATTTGCACGACTAAGAAAGTGGCGCAAGGGGGGGGGGGGGCCAAGAAAAAAAGTTAATCCAAAAAAGGGGGCAATGGGGGCTAAAAAGAGGAGGTGAAAACACTACAAAAAAAAGTTCCCCAGAAAAAAAGTAAGTTGGCCCTGCTCTCTTGGGGGCCTGTGCACTCATCATGTGTTCTTCCACTCTCTGAGAGATGGAGTTCACACGTTGACTTGAAGAAATTGCGTAATATAACTGCTTCTTAACTGCTTCCGTAGACAATAAATGAGATTAATTAGTTGTCTTTCTCGGGTTTGACAGGGAGGAGAGGAGATAGAGGGGAGAGGAAGGGGAGGTTGAATATGCTTTTACAGAGGAACTCTTTTTATTAGCGGCAGCATAATCGTTTTCATGTCGAAGTGATTCTATGAGAGCAATATCTGGAAATTATTAGTGTACTGGAACAGTTTTTTAAGTACAAAATTTAACATTTAACGGTACCTTCCTAAACGACCAAACAGAGCGAACCAAACGCACCACCATTGGTGACAGTTTGGCACATTCCCTGCTAATATCCGTGTTGATGCGGCTTGATTGACGTCAACATCGTCAGCGAAGAATCTTTTTCGTCAAAACTGTTAGCTCGCGCATGCTCAAACCTCCACCTCAGCAAACCACCTCCCTGAGATGGTTCGCCATTTGGCATTGCTCTCGCTTGGTCACATCTATTAGCCAATCCTGGTCAAATCTATTAGCTAGGTCTGGTCGCGGTGAAGGTATGACGTATCAATACGCTGCTGAGCTCGTTAAGCTGTATTGTAGTTTAGAAAGGTACTGAACGGCTGACGCAATATCACTGCGCACGCGCGACGTCGAGTTTGGAGCCAAACTGTCTGTAACAGTGGTGCGTTCTGTTCGCTCTGTTCGGTGCTTTAGGAAGGTACTGTATGGCTCGAAATTAATTTCTGAACGTGGTAAGCAAAGCAACGGTTAAAGTAACAAAGTAACATTAATCACTCCTCGTTAGGTTTGCCTGCTCAGCAAGGTAGTAGCATGGTGTCCCGTAGAGTATACAATTCCCTGGTCACCAAAAGACTTGCCCTTGAAAGGATTCAATACACGGTCGAGTCACGATTGCGCGATATGCAGGCAAGGTAGCCACAAGCTACGATAGATTTCTTTCAAAGCTGTACTGGATTGGGCGGTCTTGCTTCTTAGGAGGTGTTTACGCTGCCACTGGGTACTATTTCACGGTGTTTTTTCTCTCGATCGCGCGCTTTTTACGCGTCCAGTGGACACATCAACTTCGTTATCACTTCGGTGGAGATTTTTCGCTCGGGACAATCCAGCGCGCCATCTTGGCAAGGCAAACGGTCCCGAGTTGTTACGGGTGGGATGGTTGATGGTTTCGGTGATAACCAAGGTCTACTGAAAAAGCAGTTTTGTGTGTCTGTTTTTTTTTCTTTTCCATTCTCTCTTTTTTTTTCCCCATCCCGTCTACTTCCGTCATGAATTGAGACGACCTCATTGGCCGAAAAGGCACCCTTTATGCTGGTCACGGGGCCATGGAACCTGACTTCACGTGACAACTCCCCCGGGAACGGGAAAGGTGGTTTTTGACGACTGCCAGCTGATCCCCGAAAAATGGACCCTGGTTGGCGAGAGGGAAGGTTCGGGGAAGGGGGAATCGGGGGGTTCACAGATGACCCGAGGGTTTTGGATGAGATGGTTCTGTCTATTGTTAGTGGGCCAAGATGGAAGGGCGACGTGACCAACACGGTATTAGCCCCCCGGCGAAACGGAGCGGGATTTGGCACTTTGGGGCACCCGATGGGAGATTGGAAACTGAGATGGATGGTCCAGAAAATATCCCGCGCCCGCAACGACGCGCGCGCGCTCGCTTTTGCAATGGCCTAGAGCTGGAATTATTTCCTGAGGCCGCTTGTATCGTCGAAGGAAGCTGAAGCATAACTTGAGAAGAAGCCGGAGTGACCTTCTAAGACGAATAAACTTTCAATTCGTTGGTCGTAACGGCACATGCCATGAACGTAAATGGGCTAACAAAAGGAATGATAGCCAAACGGGCTCGATTAGTGACAAACAAATAAAACTGTGGACAACTTATATTTAAATAAATGGTCTTGAAAGGTCGAGGGTTCAATGCCTGCTCAGGAAGTCTGACTTTCAAGTTCAAAAGGCACCGGAAGTACGTTTTTTTTTCTGTTTTTATGAAGTTTATATTGTGTGACCAAATGAACAAAAGAGCTGAAAGTTCCAATTTATGGAATAAATTAAGGGTTAGAACTTTTAATATTACTCTTCTCTTGATCGTCCAGGTTTTGTGATTTTTTATTGTTTTTCTAACGATGGGGCAAAGTTTTATTCCTTTGCGCCAAAAATTCAAGAGTTCGTAACAGCTTACATGTGAGAAAAAAGTAATCAACCCAATTGTTAATGGTTTCAAGTAACCTATATGACTGTGTCTGATGAAAGACCATGGTTTGGGGCATTTTATGAAAGACCATGGGACATTTTATGAAAGACCACGGTATGGGGTATTTGTTGAAAGACCATTGTACGAGACATCTGATGAAAGACCATGGTATGGGGCATTTGATGAACGACCATGCTATGGGGCATTTGATGAAAGACCATGGTATGGGGCATTTGATGTTTTATGCTATTATCATTATTATTTTTGCAAAACTTGAATAGCTATTTTCGATGTACTTGTTATTTATTCTAAATATTCGTAGCCAATTTGAACTTCATCTGATTATTTAAAAGTTAGCCAAAAACTGTTTTGACGCCATTTTGGTCCGCCATTTCGGATTTTTATCACCTGGTTTAAAATCAAGTACATGAACCGTTCAGCTGTACTTTAGAAAGGACTCCTACCAAACCTCATTCGAATCGTTTGTGTTTTGCCATAACTGTGGAACAACACAGCTGGGATGCTGCCGGCACTCTTCTAATTTTTTCACATTCCCACCGTTTTTCATATACCTGCGTTTCATTTTCCCCCCACATTTTTTACGTAAATTACTTTTCATTTTTGTATCACCATAGTTTTTTCGTGTTCATATATCACACCAGTTTCACAATTCTTTAATACAAATTTTTCTGTCCCAGTAACCATTGAAATTTCTCTGCAATTTTACCGAGTAAAGTTTTACTTTCCTGTATTTCACTGAGCCTATAAGCCTTTACGCTATGCGCTTACAACTAACCACTACTTACAGCTACTTAAGACTACTTACGCTAACACAACTCACTTTTGTAACCCCGGCCCCACACAACATCTGCACCATTGATATGACCTAAAGTTTTTCTCATAATAAAACCAATGTTACTATACCACGCGCCATAGCTGTTTGCTGTGACGTACACATCACGTGACTGGGCTAGTCCAATCAGGAGGCCAAACAGCCGTTGTTCTCGTTCGTCATTGGCTAACTCATGGTGACGTCACAGCAAACAGCCATTGCGCATGGTTTAGTGTAGGGCAATAATGTCAAGAGAGCGAAAGCAAATTCAAAGCGACTCTTCTGGTAAACCAGCCAATATGTTTGTTTGTGTTCTAACCACAGACATAGCTACGTTCTTCCAGGTCCAAAATTAGGGCAAGTTCACCAAAATTTGATTGTTTTTACTTCGTTTGTGAGTTTTTTTTGCCTTTTTTTTGCACACCAACCACTCGTATTTTTCAAATTTTTTCAAACCACCACATCCCTGACACAGATAAAAAAAAGACGTTCAAACAGACTACAAAAATATGAAATTGTTTCCGAAAGAGGGCGAGTTGAAATCGTCAGTTAAATCGGGAGCACGTGAAATATCTTTCAAGGAATGAGGAACTCTGATTCAATATAATCTAACATTTAATCAACGTCTCTCTCTCCTTTAATTTTCAGTTAATATATTGAAGTAAAATGTTGACCGCTTCCCTGATGGGTCCAGTACTAAATCCTTCTTATATCTATAAACCAAGGGATTTGTCCGCTGACGTGCCTGACTTGCTGACCCCTCCCAAGCCAAAGACACCACTTCCTGCAGCTTCCTCTTGCTGCTCACGTGTTAGAATTGGCTTTCAGAGGATAGCCGGACCCAGCATTAATGCATTAGATGACAAACCTGGTGGAAATACGAAATGTTGTGGCAATAGTCTGAACCTGGTAAAATGTAGGGTGATACAATTTTTGAAAATAAAAAAAAAATGTTAAGATGCCTAAAGAAGTCATCACCAATGGATTGTAGATAAAGAGGAACCAGGTTCAAAGATTTTGGGTGTGAGATGGGAACCACAAGACGATGTTCTTTGTTTCAAGAATAAACCACGTGATGTATCCCACAAAGTGAAGTATCATACATAACTCCACGTTTAAAAATTTCACATCGTTTACTTTGAAAATTCGAGTCCATGTTTACGTTTTGTATTCTTAGATTTCAAAGTAAAGGGTATTTACCGTTCCAGTATGCTTGCTAC
>JAHWFP010191784.1:46352-101778 GCA_023313725.1 Lithobius niger | reverse complement strand
GAGACAAAAATTTGTGGAGTTCTCCATATACAGTAAAGTTAGTTTATAACGAATTTCAAGGGGGGTTAGTATTTTACTTCATTATAACAAAATTCGATAAAAACATATAACGAATTTCCGAAAAAGAATTTGTTACAGAAGAAAATAAGCCTAAGACTTAACCTTTTAAGCAGTATGAACGTATATATACGCCCAAAAAAAAATTATCCCAAACGCGGTAATGCCGTTACACGTGTCGAAGCTTTGAAGGAAAACTGCGGGTCGAAAGCTGATATTCACTATCTGACATGTTGTGCATCGATTTATGTAAAAAAAAAAGTTATCGATGTCTATAATTTTATTAAAAAAAAAACACTTTAGTTGAGTGTAGACTCACTAAAAATTGCAAAAATTTCGTTCTCATTCTTTTTTTCCTAAGTTAGAAAGCAGAAAATTGGTTATTTTTGATCAGCGGTAGCGGCCGAACAATTTCACTGGGCGCCGCCATCTTGGATTCATTGGAAGGCTGGAATTCCCCTCTATCCAGGTCTCTCAACATATTTTTTCGATGGCCATTTGGCATTAACCAATCAGGCGTATTGTAGTAGGCCGCTTCTGGCTGTTTCAAGCTAACTTTCCAAAACAATTGAAGATCGCGTTCCCTCATTGGCCAGTTGGCACCACGTGACTGATTTGATGCGCTCTCATTGGCTGATGCGCGATTTCAACATGGATGCTGCCGCTCGCTTCAGATTTCACGTGAGCGGTTGTGTTTTAGTTCGTCGTTGCAAATCACAAGAAAGGTGATGTTTCACAGCATTAAAAAATTAAATAAGCAGCCACGATGCACAACTAAAATGGAAAAGGATCCTATAAACCTTCACACTATCGCTTATCAGGTGGGAACAAAGATTTTTAGCCTAACAAACACCGACTTTCGGAGGCGTTTTGTCAACACGGAGATTTCAACTTTAGCCTAGTTCATGACCGCTCGTAATTTTTAAAAAATGGTTCTCCGAAATTATTAAAGCCATTTAGGCTTATTTGATTTTTTCTGATCATCGTAATGAATATCTGTTTCGTGCATGTGCACAAGACCATTCTGATTCCGGGGAAAAGATTTCGTTATAAAAGAATTAAAATTCCTAATTTAATCTACAATTTTGTTCGTTGTACGTTATTTTCGTTATAGGCCTATATAATTCGTTATAAGCGAATCCAAAATGCATTGACAGAGTAGACGTCCAACCAATATTGTGATTTTACTTCGTTACAAGTAAAATTCGTTAAAAACGGCTTCGTTGTAAATGAACTTTACTGTGGTCTATCCTGAATTGCAAAGTGGCATATTTTTGCCATAATGCAAAGAAATCCCGATTCTTCTCGCCAGGTGTTGGATTACACTAGCCCTATGGTCTTATATCTTATAATGGTTATTCACACATTCTATTTCTAAAGGCAGGATCCATTCTAGGAATTTACACGACTGCAGAAATAGAATATAATGACGAGGAGGACCATGAACAAGTTCTGGCAACTCCAACAACAAAAGATAATCCCCTCCCGAAGTTATAACTCAGTCAATAGGAAGAGCAAGGATAAAAATAGCATGGACAAAAGATTAGCCACTTAGCAAGCAAATCCCGAAACCAGTCCCGACTTTTCTTCCTCTCCAAGGCCCACTCAGACAAAGGTACGCGCAGTCTATAGAAATCAACAGCGTCGGGTCCGCCCAGTCAACGCTCCCTAATCCCGAACCCGGATCCAGCCCCCAACCTCCACAGAAGTAAAGGTCGGATTACGTCAACGACACGGTAGGGTCAGCCCACTCAACGCTTCCTGCCAACACAACAAAGGAACAAAGACCTCTTTCAGAAGAGAAATGGAACAGATTGAAATTTAAATTCAACCTACCGGATTTAAATGAAGAAGATCGAATGGAATTTTTGGAAATGCTGAAGAAACACCAGGATGCCTTCAGTAAAAACGAATTTGATCTGGGGACATACAAAAATTACGAAGAGGACATACAGACAGGACAGTCAGCACCAGTCAGATCGAAGATTTATAGGGTTTCCTTCAACCAGCGAGAAATTTTGGACAAATAACATTGGCATCATCAAGGAATGCAAATCAGCTTGGCTCAACCCTTGCTTACTCAGAATAAGAAGACCTGAAGGATACAGGATCATCGTTGATTTACGCGGCCTAAACGCCGTTACTGCGAGTGTCTCAGTCCCCTTGCCCATCATCAGTGAAGCACTAGCTAATCTCAATGACGCCAAATACTTCACAAAGCTAGATTTTCGCAGCGGATTTTTCCAGCTCAAACTAGCCGAATCGGCCATGGAAAGAACAGTGTTCCAAAGCGCCAGCAAAGTTTGTTTCCAAAAACTTCCCATGGGCCTCAAGATAGCTCCTGCCCACTGCCAATTCCGCGCACAGCAGATATTCACAGAGATTTTAGGTGCCTACAGCACTATCTATCTTGACAACATACTCCTCAGCTCCTTAAATTTCCGAACCCACCTGCTTCACGTAGGTAAGGCCCTCTCAATAGTCGAGAAATCGAAAACGAAACTCGGCCCTGAAAAAAGCATTTTTTCTGCAAAACAAGTCAAAGTTCTTGGATTCATCATTAACGAAGAGGGTGTACAACCAGAGAGAGACAAGATCAAAGCCATGGAAATCTTCCCACAGCCTAAATACATCAAAGAAACACGCAGATTCATCGGGATGTGCAGATTTTTTCGCCGACACATCCCTTTCTTCTCGGCTTTCTTGATTGGCCTTACCAAGCTCACTTAGAAGAACGCGAAGTTTGTACGGGACAAGGAAGCAGACGACGCATTCAAGGGATAAAATCAGGACATGGTAAACGCAGCAACTCTCTGCCACCCAGATTTTTCCAACACAGGTACACGACGGCATAACATACCCCCTAGCCTATACTTCAAAAACCCCGACACCTGCCGAGCGTAAAGAAATCACTACTGTGAAAGAAATTTTAGCAGCAGTACACGCCTGCAAAACCTTTTGTACCTTCCTCCTAGGCAAATCCTTCTTTTTGACCACGGACCATATGGCACTTCATTTTTTGTGCAACAGTAGTGGATTGTCACCTAAACTAGAGCGAATCCTTACTAGATTAGGGAGTATGACTTCGTAATTCGACATAAGCCTGGCAAGCTTATACCAGTAAGCGACGTCCTATCACGAGCAGGGATACCAGTTTGTGTGCTCGATTCGCAATTCCCAGACTGGACAGGAAGCCATTTTGTAGCTGAGCAACAAACAGACGACTATTTCGAAAAAATTTGGAGAAGTATCAAGGATGACGAGCCAGCAGACGTCATTGACACCAGTTCCAAAAGGAACTTTATTACAAGGATTTCGACGGCATGTTATACACAACATGGCTTAAAAGACCCTTCACAAGTAAGACTAGAAGACATAGCTCAAGTTTGCATCCCGGAAGTACTAGTAAACTACCACTAGTAAACTAGTAAACTACCACTCCTCACCAGCAGCTGGAAACCGAGCAGCGAAGAGCACTCTAAAGCTTATACAGCAACATTGCTTTTGACCCACCATGATTAGAGACATCAATTACTACGTGAAGACATGCCTCATTTGCCAGCAGTGCAATCGCCCAAACAAGCCATACAAAGCAACACTCAGAGCCTACAAAACACTGCAAAGGCCTGGTGAGAGTTGGTCTATGGCTTTAATAGGGAAATTGACCACCACCGACAAACAGAACTCCTACATAATGACACTCGTAGATGATTTCTCTTGTTATGTCATAGCCTTCGGTATTCCCGATAAACGAGCAGAAACCATAGCAAGGAAGATATACAACAAGCTATTCGCACAATTTTCTCCCCAAAATCGTTGTGCTCGGACCTAGGTGGTGAATTGTGCGCTACTGTATGTGCAGAGTTATGCAATTTATTCAACGTGAAACAAAATTCACCCCTTATGCTTCTTGGACAGGAGGAGGAGTAGAAATTTGCAACAAGTCAGTACAAACAGTTCTGAGAAAAATGGCAGCAGACAATCCACCTTCATGGGACAACAACCTACAAGCAGCAACTATAGCCCTGAATTCCACCCCAACAGCTCTACTTTATTGTCACCCCACCTGCTACACTTTGGCGTCGAATTCAGGATCCCGAACAGCAAGAAAAATCTGCAAGAAAAATTTACAACAGCGATGACACAATAGTTAGACTGGAGATAAACTGTTAAACGCTTTCGAGGTGATACGTTAGCAAAACGCTATCGCAACTCAACGTCAACAGAATTTCCAGACAGCATGCCCCCTATAAATTTCACGCAGATGATTACATTTTAATCAAATCCTTTGTAAAAATAGAAGACATTTCCAGTAAACTAGAAAGTATGGGTGGCCCATGTAGATCAGTGGAATTTATTAATCCAGTAATCGTGAGAGCAGTACACTAACTGGATCCGTTCTAGATCGTTCACATTCACGTTAATTATTGTAGGCCATACTTCATGCGATCTAGGCACCCGATTCAGCCTTTCTCGTCAATGGTGGATTCCGCAGAAATCCAAAACGGAGGATTAAATGAATCCGAACAGGAGATACGAGATTTAATATCCAAACTACATCTTGACCCAAGCGATCAAGCAGCTGAAATCGACGAACCTTGCCTGCACCCTCAGCAAAAACTTGCCCCTCCAAAGCTAGGCCACCCACAGCAAGCTAATCCTCAGCTTGCCCCCCCCCCTCGTCAAGCATACCTTCAGCAAGCCCCCACTCCAGACGACGGAGCAGGAAACCGAAAGGGAAAATTATGCAAACCTTGCACGTCTGCAACGTTACAGAAACGTTTAAGGCTTAAGCAGCAAGAAATAGAAGAAAATCGTAAATTACATCCCACCCACGGTTACTTAACTTGATCCAGCATTAATACCCCAGAAATAAGGTGTAAGCAAAATTTCGATCGAGCATTAGTGCAGGATTACGAGTAGCTAAACCGCCCATCCCCTCGTACTGGAGAAATGGTCGTACAAAGGTGAAAGCGTGAACCAACCCTCATAGTCACATTGCAAAAAACCGAACGGAGATTTTGTTCTGTGCATCATGTCTGACATCATAATAAGATGGCGAAGTTGCATATAAATAAATTTCGTAGCATAAGTGCGTACGCTTTGCTCGACCAAATGTGCAATATCAAAGTTAGCAATGCACTCGCTACACATGCGAGAGAAATGTGTTAAATGTGAAATTGGCAAACAGCAAAGACCCCAACCCCAATTTGTAATAAATTTCCTATTATTACGGTAGACTGGATAATTAATAAAATAATAGATGACGATTGCACTCGTAAGATGTTTTGTCAAATATACATTAAGGAATTCCAGTTGCGAGCAAGCGGGTGTCAAGTAACTGCACAAACCTACCGTAAACACGGGAGAAAGTTTTCAAATGTGGAGATTGCGGGTGAGCTCCGTAGAAATTCAGTCAATATCTTCATAACGGGTAATAAGTTGCGAACTTACCGTAAGATTACTCCAGGTACCAGCATAAATCAATGTACGAATTTTATTGGTAATAAACAATTTAATTCGTAGTGTGCGAGACATGGTCCAAATAGCGATCGTAGAGAATTTTTTTTAGCAAATGGTCATAAGTTCACTTCCGACGATAGTATCAATTGGAATTCCGCGTATAAGCATGAAAATTATCAAGTAAAATTAATTAATTTTGCCAAGAAAACACTTCCAAGTTACATTAGTCAAGCTATCACATGGCATAGCGCTGCGTAAAACGGATGCGTTCACGCAAAATTACAGACAATACATGTGAAATAATCACGTCTATGAATTCTAGAATTGCGTTAAATCAAACTTTGTGTAATTTAGTAGACATTTGGTACCTAGACAAACCATTCTGGTTGAATTGCAAGGCAAGCGATAAGACGTAATTGCAAACCTCATTGCAAAATTCCAAATCGAACAATGGCAGACAATAGGCTTACCAAGGCAGCCACAGAAACCAGCGAAAATTGTACTTTAAATCTTAAAATAACTCCCAAAAACTACGTACAATTGACCCCCTTGGTACCCTTACGTAGTCGTACAATTTAAGATTATGTACGGATGTCATGCATAAATTGTAATTATCAAGGCAAAAAGACGGAGTTCCGTCACGTCGCACGTTCAGCAAGCTAAGCATAAAAAAAATACCAATCGAGGCATGTTTATGCAAAGCCATCAGGGAGTTTCTACCACGGTAGTTGTGTCGAGTGGGGGCCTGCCAGGCACCGATCGGCTCACAGAAGTACCATGGGAATGGTGTATACCCCTCAGCCGCCGCCGTTAGCCGCCGCGCCGTATTTTTCTGTGTCAGCCGAACAGCCGCCGAATATTTTGCGGCGGCCGCCTGGCCTAGCCGCCGGAAAAAAATGCGGCTAGAGCCGAAAATTTTGAAGTTTTAATGCATCAAAATGAAACGAAAGTCATAAAGTTAGTTGTAAAATGTTTCTAACGGTAAGCTGTTCTCGCCTTATTTTTCTTATTTTTAAAAAATATATTCACTTGCCAGCAACTTAAGCGTGCCTGTAGTTGTGTAGTTATTAGCATGCAAGGTTACTTTCGGTTTCGTTTTTAGGGTTCGCGTAATAATAGTCAGGACATATTGTTGTGGAAGCATTACTTAAAAAAAATAAGTGGTGATGCAGCTCTGATTTTTAATTTAAGGGTTCTTCGCAAATTTTTCCGTTTTTCATTTGTGATTCATCTAGAAATTCATTAGGCCTCTGTCCCCTTCCCACTTCCATTTTGTTATTTTCGTATGCAGTTAGTTTCGTCGTGGATATCTTTGCTTCATTTCGATCGATTTAGCCGAAAATTAGCCGTCAGCCAGTCGAATTTATAGTTGGCCGGTGGTGGACGTAATATTTGTGGCTAGCCGTAATTTAGCCGAAATTTCTGTTAAGCCGGCTGAAAATGACAAAATAATGCGGCTGAGGGATGTAGAATGGTGATTAGCCGATAGGGGTCGAGCGACGTGTGACCATTGCCAGGCAGCAGACAAGGTAGAAAACCCAGGTAATGGAGGATCTTCCGTTAAAAGTTTAACTGGTGAAGGTGGCGGAGTGGCCACCCTGGCCAAAGGTTCCCTGGGCGCACCCTTGGCGCGAGGCATTGGAAGACGGAGTATAATCTGGTCAGGAGAGAGAAACAGCACGTCCGACGCAGCCGAGACGTACAGAAGAAAAGATGACGTTTCGGTCGTCGATAGCACTTTTATATTAGGAGGCTGCGCATAATGGACGCGCAGTGGGTCGCAACGCTGCAAGACTCCAAGAACTCTAATATCTAGATCAAACAGCAAAGCAGATGAAGAATACTAAAAGCTCAGGTAATGGATATACTTTTGTGGCATATAGAAACATCCCTTTAACAGCAATTATTAAATTCAGGCCTACCTGTAGGGGTAATCCTCCAACACTGGCATAGGCCATGCCCTGTGGAATGACAGTTAATCCCACGGTGATCCCTGCAATTGCATCGCTCTGTAGCTTGGCTCGACTGTAGTGCGGAAGCCATGATGCTATTGGGAAATGGCGCTTTAGCGTCTTCACAGAAAAGAAATTTTTGCCCCAGTGAGCAACACGGTCACGAAATAAGACTTTAGCATCATCTCCTAGAATTGAGGTACCTGCACAACAAAAATTATACAAAGTGTTAGGACTACCACCAATATATTTTGCACCAGTGTGGCCATAAGATGGTCTAGAAAGTGGTAACAGTGGTGGTAGAATAAATAATGATGAAAGTTAAAAACTACGAAATATCAGGGTTAGGCATGGTTGATGTATGTTTTTTTTTTTGCCTAACCGAAAACAAACATTACCTATATTTCCTTATAGGTACAGGAGCCTTTTAGAGCCTTTGAACGAAGAGACGCTGCCATCTACTAAGCATGTGTGCATGCCTCTACATAAGACGTCGCTCCGAGCTGGGCTTCATTCTTTTTTCCACGCTGGGTCTACCTTGGCGACTGAGAGGGGAGGCTGGGCGGGCCGAGGTAATGTATGTTTTCGGTTAGGCAAAAAAAAAAACAGAAAACAACCAGGCCCAACCCTGGTATTTCGTAGTTTTTTATTGCCGTAGAAAATATCCATAACCTATTTTTCCTCGTAGAACACCTTCTCCCTAGAGGCGGGCGCCAAAGAGCAGTAGCCTGAGCTGCGAGCAGGCTACACCGGAGTCTAAGATAGGCTACCTCGTGAACCGGTCGTCGTTTACACTCACGTAGTCGGAAGAACTCGATCGGCAGTCCGACGATAGCCCAGGGGGGGGGGGAGTGCACCCGGGAGAGTGGCAACTGTCAGCTGGACGGGTAAAAATGGTCCTTTAGCAGAGGTGAAGAAGACCCCATGGAGAGGGAGCGTAAAGGCGACCGTATTCTGGGGAAGTTAAATGAAAAAGAATTAGACATGCAGACATGACAAAATTTTTCATTACCTTGGGTGTGACTTGTCCAGCTTGAGACATGAGGGTTTTGCTTCTGACGGCAGGATCCTGGATACACGAGGCCGATAGGGTGTACGGACGGGAAGAAAGTCGTCCGGAGTGTAATTGAAACAGGCCTAGACTCGGAACGTGTTGGACATGACAGAAGAAAGGTACGTTGTGCCGAAGCTAAAGAAAGTGAAAGAAGGGAGTCCATACACCGTGAACAAAGTGTAGTGACGGTGGTGCTGGAGAAAAGGTAGAACCAATGTAGGGTCTGATGGAAGGCACGTTGCACTGTTGTGGAGTCTTTTATGCTATAAAGAAGGTCCGGACAAAAGAAGGGGAGATGGCTTGTTACGTATCCTCGTGTTGTCTTTTGTCATATAGAAAGGAGAACGTCAAAAACCTGTACCGAGACAGGTTGCAAAGGAGCTGAAGAATGAGGTAAACGTATTTCAGGTTGGAGAAATTTGAACTGGTCGAGAAAAACGAGTTTAAGTGAGAAGGAGATGGCGGGCTCCCCGACTGAATGAGTCAAAGGTGACAGAGCGTCTAGGGTAGGGCTCGGAATCCGAGCGCCATTCCCTTGGCCTGAGAACGACAGTCTGTGCATGGCAAGTCTCGGGTTGAATATTGGAGCACTGAACTAGTCCGGGAAATACCGGAACGAAGGAGGAAGCGTCATCAAACTGCCAGACTGTATAGGCAGACAGCTGATGGAGACCGGATGATGAGGATGCAGATGACCAGGAAGCGCCTACAATATTCGGAGTTTGATGTATTGAGGTGGTAGCCTGGTAGTCCGCATATGGAACAGTCGGGATAGAGGAATCCGGGATTGCGGAGGAGGATGCCGTACGAGGTATTGGAGAGTCAGTGGAATGATGAGCACCATTGTCCATGCGTAGGGAAGGGGCGGTCGGTGGAACTGATGGCTCGTCGCACTGTCCTGGTTGGGTTGAGGAGGAAGATGCAGCTACTGAGGCCTTGGGGGACCGGTATCATGCGGTTGCCAAGTATGGGAACGGGTGCAATATTCCTCTCTCCAGAGAGGGGAAGGAGGAAGAGGTGACAACTTCTTGATTGCCTGGAGTTTCTTTTTCATAAGAATGTTCAAGGCATGGAGGGAAGAAGGTTGGTCTTGTAGGCATCCGAGGTCTGCAGCGAAGGCAGGCTTCGAGTTGGCAGGCTTCAGGAAACTAATAGTATCGGCCTGGCGGATGACCGTGCGTTGGAGAGGCTCAGTTTTGGCGACCGAGGCCTGCAATTTGGAGTTGGAAGCACGCAGTGTGTCCACGTCGCGCTGAAAGGATTGAAGGAGACAGTTGAACGATGACAAATTGATGGAAAAGTGGGCTTCGTCTTCGGCGGACAACTGAAGGCTACGTAGGAGTTAAGTCCGTAGGATTTCCAAGGAGGGGAGTTGCGGAGGTTCCGTAGAGATGGCATGGGGAGCGGTTAATCCTGCCGGTGAGTGAAGTGGCACAGAGGACGAAGTCGGTGATGGCGGACACTTGGTATCCTCAGAGGCTGTTGGTTTGTTTTTCATCGGTAAACCCGTCGTGGATTTGAAACGTTTACGGGATGTAGAAGGTGGAGACCGAGGAGTGCTAGAGTCATCTTGTTGACGAGTCGTAGGGGTTGCGTATTCCATTGCGTGGGAAGAGGGAGCCTGTTGCGGATAGAGCATTGGTGGCTTGACGGTCGACGTTTGTTGGCTGGAGGCAAAGGAAATTATCCGGGAGCTTTTAGAGTCGAGAAGACCGCCGGACGATGAACTTTCACCACTGGATGGGCGCAGTAAGGCACGCTTGAAGTTTTGCTGGGGATGTTTTGCATGACGCCGAAGAATAGTCTTCCATTCTTTTTCGGAGATAGTGACACACGTGTTGCAGTTCCGTGTGTACCAATCGCATCTGCAATGGTACTGGCTGCACGGGTGTGGGTCAAAGTGGTGTTTGTCCTTCACAAATTCGAGGCATGAACACCGGACTGGGTCCAGGAAAGGTCCAACATGGTTTTTCACAAGAGCAGAGGTTTCCGGGACGATTTCCACTTTAAGAGAGGTATCCTGGTCACTTTGGGATGGAGAAGCTATGGTGAAGGTGGAAACAGGATGATTTGGTCGTAACGAACTAATTTGAAACAATGCACGATGGGTAGAGAAGAAAACCGTTAAATGCGCAGGAAGAGTGACCGTTAGTGCAATCTAGAGGTGGCAGGAAGTAACGCCATATAATGTCCCAGGAGACCCGAGGCATAGGGAGGAGCAGAGGTTGGGAAGTCATACAAAGATCGGCATCCAGATGCAGGTGTGGAGAAGGAGAAGGTAGAGGAGCCTATGATGTCCAACTCATAATCCCTATCGGGCCCCACCCCTTTTGATCTCCTTGAACGTTGAGAAGACAATGAGTAGGAAGAGTCCGTGGACTGACCCCGGGAAGCGACCGAGATGGCCGGGGCAGAGGGACTAGGGTTGGCCTTAGCCTCACAGGGCGACTGTCAGAAGGCCGAAAGTAGAGAATACAGGATGACAATGTATATAAGGAAACTAATTCTGAAGGTGCGTTTTTGTAAGAGAACGGAAAGGAGCCCGGAAACCGAGTGACGCCGTGCGGTACACCGGAGATCGAACACTCCGGACGAGATGCTGTGGTGCAAGGCGGATGGACTTGTAATGTTCGTGATGATAGGAGACCGTAGGAATCAGGGAGAAAGGAGTGGTGCAGGGTCGATGGACGACTGTGCTATACGTAGTTTGCTGTGAGTTATGGATGTAACAGGTAATTGGTATATTGAGGATTCAGGAGACCGGGTGGAGCCAGCCACCTTGTCAGAAAGAGGGAGAACAAGCCTGGAGTGGAGGTAGTTCTAAAGGCAGATTGGGAATCCGTAATGCGTAACCTTGTTGGTGCTGAAGAACAGCACAATTGACAGTTCTTTGACAAGGGTACCTGCCGGAATTCCCGTCACTGCAGAAGCCATGCTTTGCTCTTGTTTCCTTTCTTTTTTTGCTTGTTGTTTTTTTTTTGTTAAATAATAAAAAAACTTTAATAGGAAGAGCAAGGCGGCGAACCATATCTTGTGGGTGGATCCAGAGGATACCGGTAGTCTGCTGGTGGAGACCGGAAGGTAAGAGAAGATATCGACAAACCGATGGTGGAGACCAGAGTGGCGAGAATCATGTAGGGGCTGGAAGAGTCAAACAGTCCATGCATGAAGGTCCTGGTGACCGCTGATCACAATCCAGAGGTAGAACAGGAACTACCGGTGGCTTTGAAGAAACAATTCTTGTGATTCCTGAAATGGTAATGTGGATGATGGAGACTGAAGCTGGAGACCGAGGGGTCAAGGAGAGAAAATCCAGAGACCAAAGACGAGGAATCGCTGCCTGGGCTAGGAGGCGCTGCCGTAGGGGAAGAAGAAGAGATGGTGAGCTTGGAGAAAAGTAAGCAAGGTGAAGAGGTTGCCGGAGACCGTGCAGGAGCGCCAGTCGAGGAGGAACTGGCTGTGATGACCGCCGATCCAGAAAAGCAGCAATCCGTTGGTGAAACAGGCGGAATGCAGTCACCTTAGAAACCGTCTTGGAAGGAGACTGGGAATGAGGGAACTGTGGTAAGGGGATCGGTAGCCTAGTACTGGATTCCTTGGGTGAGGCGGGAGATCCTGCTGCCGTGGAGTCCGATCCGATCAGAGGAGAGACAGGAGGTCGGAAAGGAGACCGACGAGATGGTGGATCCGTACACCGTCGACCGAAGTAAGAGTCCAGAATTTGGCCGCGGGAGGCTGATGCCAGAAGGTCCCGACGGTTCAAATGAATCCGAGAAAGCCTGAACGAGGGCGGACGACCACCGTGTCGAGGTGGCCAAGAAATCCAGTGCCACTCTGATTTTGTTGAATCTGTTGGTCCCCCTTGGGGACCGGAAGAAGAGTCTGGATGGTTGCCGGCAGAAGGAGGAGGAGGAGAAGGAGAGTGGCGAACGGCGAGAAAGGCAAGATCCAGACACCGAGATGCCGACGGCGAAGAAGAGTAAGGGTGCCGATGACGACTGGAGAATTCATTGGAGTCCATGGACCGAAGGTCTGTTAGGTTCCGGTATAGTGGTAACAGCCGAAGTGAAGCGGGAGAGCCAAAAGAGAACCACATGTCGTGGGTGCCCTAGGAAGAAAGAATGAAGCCCAGCTCGGGGTGACGTCTTATATATAGGCCTGTGCACAACATGCATAGTAAAAGGGAGCTCCGAGCATGGCAGGGACAATAACAAATAAGAATTCATATCAGCGATATGCTATTGCGGTCAGCTTGAACGTAATCTGCTGCCAGAGCCCTAGACTACAATTAACCTTCGTTACCAAGTTCGCACCTAGTAGCACTGTAGTTCCATGTTTCATTTCTGGAGTCGTGCAAAGCAAACTGATGTTGAAGATGCATGTGTAGCAAGTACACAACCACTATGCTAAACATAAGATGTTTGGCTAAAAAAGTTTTAAATCGAATGAAAATGGGCTAAAACTCATTAACTGATGGAATAAAACTGCAGCCTCAAAAAAACTTTGCACCTTTAAAAACATAGAAATACCAGGGTACGGCCTGGTAGATTTCTGTTTTTGTTGCCTAACCGAAAACATACATACCAGATTTTTCCTTATATGTATAGCCGTTCCTTCCTTTTGAAGGCTCAATCCCCAAGCGATGAAAAGTCGGCTTCCCTGCCGTGCTCGTATCTCCCTTCCACGCATGCGCGCATGCCTCTATATTAAGCAACCGAATCGAGCTGGCTTCATCTTTCTTCCACTCAGGGTCTGCCTTGGCAACCGAGAGGAGAGGCCGGGCGGGTGAGGGTAATGTATGTTTTTGGTTAGGCAACAAACACACAAATCAACCAGGCCGTACTCTGGTATTTCTATGTTTTTATTGGCGTCAAAAATATCCATTACCTGATTTTTCCTTATATAGCAGAGTGGTGGTGGGAGCCAAGGACCACCATGGACGATTGTTACGCGTGCTACGAGCCAGCTGCTCCAAAGTTTCATAACCCCGTGAACCGGGCGCCATCCACGTAGGCGACCGTAAAACGGGAACGGGCAGATTAGCCTGTAGACCGGGCTGGGTGACCGGGGAGGTCCGCCCTAAAATGGCCTATCTGTCGAATAACTTGTGACAGAACGTGCAGCTGTGATCCTGTACGAGGCGATCGAGCGGGCGTGGGGTTGTGTACACAGGGATATTTGTCGATCGCATGGCGGAAAAAAGATTACCGAAGGTATGGATGGCGACCGTGTTTGGGCAAGGTAAAGGGGGAAAAAAATTAGGCATGCAAACATGACAAAATTCTCATTACCTTATAAGACCTGTGGAAGTGTTTTGATCCCAGTAGCATGGACTTGACGAGCGTGGAGTCCGTTTTCAGTCTGATAAGCTAGAACGGACGAGGAACGAGTGGTCGTTGTAACGGTCGTGGAACTTTGTTGGGAAAACTAAGTCGTTGAAAATTTTGGAAAATCAGCGAATTGGTCCCCATAGACGGCCACCGGTTTACTCTGTGAAAAGGGCTGGAATGTTTGAAATTCGGAATAACGCTGCCAATGAGTTATGTGTTTCGTCGTCTGTCAATGTTATGTAGGAAGTCTCTTCTTTTCTTCACTGTTATTGTTTTTTTTTAACGTAATATGAAGGGAAAAATTGATCAGAACTTAGACGAGGAAGTCGGCCGAGGAACTGAATACGTAGTAGGAACCGAGTATTGTTAATATCCAGAGGCGACTGCCGGCCAAGCGAGAGTCGGAGAAGGTGGAGAACCAAAGGAATGGTAATGGCTGTAGTGGCTGTAAGGAAGAATGTGGGAAGGTTGGGTAATGATATCTAATGATGAAGTAGTGAGCAATCGGTTCCTCGGCAAATAGTTCCACAGGGGGAAAGTCGTGGGTGAACCTTATGGCAGAGCCCAGAACCCGAGCACCATGCCTTTTGCACTTTGACGACAGCTCACGCAAGAAACTTCTAGAGCAGAGACTGCGGAGCATTGAACTAATCCGTTGAAGACCGGCACAAAGATTGATGTATCGTCGAACTGCCATACATTATATGACGACAGTTGACGGAGGTCAGAGAAAGAGGCAGCCGAAGACCACGAGGCAACTGCTAGATCTACTGCATGTTTACTGTGGGTGTTGAGTCTGTGGTATGGACGGAGACAGTAGCAGAAAGAGGTACAGACACCGGACTTGGATCTACCAATGAAAGTGGCACAGGAGATTGATGTAAACTGTTATTTTTTTTTCATTACCGGACAGTTGGCATACTGGACCAGAAGTTGTGGGCGGGGGAGGAGGGGGGAAGTAGTGGGCGTTGTATAAATTCAGTATCATTATTGCTAGTGTATTCGTTTGGTTTGATAATTTAACTTACAAGCCCGTAATGCTAAAACTACGTTTTTAAACAGTAAAAAAGCTGCAAAAACTAAATATGCACGGAAGAAAAGAAAAACAAATGAAAAAAATTATTTGTGTAATGTTTGTTTACGGTTTTGGCATTTTCTAGAACAGGGTTGCTCCTCAATGCTTGCAAACTTGTGGGAAGGAAAAAGTTGTCCTTCCTATGTGAATTAACATTATTACCAACAGTTACTTTGTCTTTTATATGCCTTGGCTTCTCGGTTAAGACATGGCTTTGCAGAAAAGCACGCCCAAAGCCTACTCTTGACCTGGCTTAGGATTTCTTGAGTCGACTCACATTTAAAATCAAAGCACTGACTTTACTAGTCCATTATTAATACCACCAAAGTCGTGGCTCATGCTTTGCTGATCACGCGTACGCAAATTCTGAGTCTCGGCTTGGATTCCCATTATTAATACCAAACTGCTGATCCTAGATCAACCTCAGACTTTGCTCACGCAAAGTCACCATTATTAATACGGCTTTTATTAAGTTAGGGTAAGTTGCCATTAGGGCAACAGTAAATATGTCAGTCAAATACATATCAATTGGCGATGAGGGTAAAGCCATGGGCTTTCCTTTTTTTTAGTAAGGCCACTTAAAAAAAGAAAGTTGATTCTCGGGCATTTTTCTCAAGAACTCCGTGCGGGTGGGTGGAATTTATTTTTTATTTTTTTTTTTTATTTTTGACCTATTTTTCCGTACATTTTGGAGAATTATTCTTTAGTTTGGATAAAGTAAAGATACTGCCTCATAATGCTTCATACCTTGTGTCCACACAACTATTTAACGACAAGAATGGTAATTTTATATTTCAATTTCTCAAGGGCTTATTTTGTTCTATAATTGCTATTTTTTTAATGGCCTAATGTTTAAAATTGCCCCTTGCAACTTCGAGCTTCAACCTCCAAGTTTGACGTAAGATGAATTTCTGTTATTTTGGCAAAGTAATAGTAGTCATTCCATTAGGGGATGGATTTAAACAATCTTGTTCAAAATCATGTTTCATTTGTTACTGTGTTGGCACAATTTCAAACTAAATATAGTTCACTGCTAGAATTTCTTTGTAGTAGTTTCCTGTGTATTTCCATGTAATAGCTAGTTTCACAATTTATTTTGAAGGTTGTGTCAATACGACGCGTTGTGACATTTCCTGCTAGACTATACTGGTAAGGAATGTTGAAGCAATCGCAGCCGGAATTAGTGTATTCATTGAAAATTACCACGTACAGGAAAACCTTGAAAGTTCTAATGCATGACAACTTTATTACTTTGTAATAAGCTAATAGCTTCATTGCTTCGCTGGTCGAGGAGCTCGGTGCTTATTGTGTTGTTTTCTAGGTATGGTGTGTTTAAAACTGCCTATTTTAACATTTAAAGCTAGTGTGTTAAGAACTAATAAGCTTGTCAACTTAACGTTAAATTGAAACCTATAGACGTATAGTGAAGTAAATTTCGTTAAATAATTCTGTGGCCTAGTTTAATGGTTAATTGCTTGCAGTAATAAGTTTAATGGTTAATTGCTTACTATACTGGAAAGACAAGTTTTGTCTAGTAAAATTGTTGTGAATAAAATACTACAATTATTGTGACAGGTCGCAGTAACTAGTTTGGGTATTAAGCTGGTGCCCTTAAAAAGTTTACTAAACACTGCGGATACGACAACATCTCCGCAGGTAAAATTAAAGAAGAAATTATTCAAGATAGTGTAGTTGGGGGAATTAATAGTCCCGCACTGCAGCACAAACTTATCAAGAAACCACTGCATTTGAAAGCTACTATAGAACTTGCAATTTCGTTATAAGCAGCTGAACCAACCCAATTGGAGTTAAAAACTGGTACTAGTAGTGTCAATTTCGTAGCACAAGAAAAATTAAAAAAAAAAACCATATCATCAACCAGTTAATACGTCCTCAAGTTTTAGGGACATAATTTGTTTTTGTTGTGGCACAAAGGTACACAGAAAAAACCGGTGCCGTTTTAAGGAGTACACCACCTGTGGCCAGTGTCACGAAAAAAGACACTTAAAAGCGGTTTGTGACAAAAAGTCTAAATTGTTTAAGCAGAATACTACACCTGAGTTTAAACCGCTTAGTAAACAAAGTAATAGCAATAAGCATAATACGGTTACAGGAAAAATAAAGCTCATTTGGTACAACAAAATGATGAATTGGAATGCAGCTCGGTAGTTCATAGTTCTGAAAGCGAGAGTTGTAGCGAATCAACTGATTACTTGGAGAACAAGACACTGAGCATTAATGTGCTTAAGGCAGCGAGGTGGACAGTTGAACGCATTATTAATGGTGTAAAATTGCCAAGAGAAACAGATTGTGGCTGTGACGCCACCATCTTACTTTTAAGTTGGTATCAAACTCATTTTTGAGATTGTAAGCTTATGAAGTCTAATATTACTTTAAATTCTTGGTCTGGGCAAGTCGAGAAAGTATTGGGTCTGATTAAAGTGGAAGTTTTAAGATTGGAGCAAAGTTGAACAGGTTCAGGCTTTAATTTCCAATAATGAACAGCAGCCTTTGATGAGCAAAGATTGGATGGCTACTTTTGATTAAGACCTACAGCAGTTCTCTCCCTTAGTTGTGAGTAATATCAAAATACTTCAACAAGAAGTATCAGTAGAAGTTAATAGAACGGCTATTAATCCAGAGGCTTTGACAGCAAAATTGTTGAACTGTTTAAGCCAGGGTTGGGTTGTTTTAAGAATTTTAAAGCGAAAATAAGGCTTAAGCCTGATGGAGTTGATGCAGTCCCAGTTTATCGCAAATTCGATTTGTACTACTTCCACTTAAAGACAAGGTAAATACCGAAATTAAATGCCTGGTAGCGATGGGGGTTTTGGAACCTGTAAGCACAAGTAATTGGGCCATGCCCATCGTGGTGGTGCATAAACCGAATGGTGAAATTCGGGTTGTTGGCAACTACAAAACTACAGTTAACCTGCAACTTGAAATTGACCATTACTCAGTCCCCACTGCTGCCGAATAGTTTGGTAGGCTATCAGCCTTATTGACCTTAAGGACGCATTTCTCCATATTGAGTTGGATAAGGAATCACAAGAAGCTTTAGTCATTAACACGCCCCTTGGGTTGTTCAAATTTTTGAGTTGCCCTTTCGAGCTGGCTCGTAGCCCAGGTATTTTTCAAAGATTAATCAGAAGCACTACAACAGGATCTCAAAACTGTGAACCATTTTATGATGATATCCTGTTTAATGGTGAGGGCACTGAACATGATAGCAGTTTAGATAAATTGTTGTCAGCCCTACAAGATTCTGGAGTCCGACTCAGTTTGGAGAAATATAAAATTGCTCAGTCTGAATTAGAATATTTTGGGCATAAAATTGATTCTTAGGGTTTGACCAATTTACCGGAGGTAATCTAAGCTGTAACTGAGGCCCCAAACCCTAGAAATATCCCAGAGTTGCAAAGCTTTCTAGGCTTTATTAACCAACAAGCTAAATATCTGCACAACTTAGCACACGAGTTAGTTCCTATCACTAAGTTGCTTAGCCATAAACAAAAGTGGATTTTCGGTCCAGAGTGCGATGGAGCAATGGCTAAAATCAAACTTTTCAAAACGTCTTAACATTTTAATGCATTACAACCCCAAATACAAGTTTAAACTAGCCGTACATGCTTCACCCAATTGTTTGGGAGCATGTGAGCGTGTCCATACTCTTCCTAATGGGGAGAATAACCAATTTTGTTTGCCTCTAGGAAGCTTACTACGGCAGAGCAGGGAAATTCACTTTTCGACAGAGAAACACTTGGGGTTTCTTGGGGAGTAAAGAAGTTCCATCAGTATCTGTACTCAAATCTCTTCACCCTCCTCTCCAAACAGACTGAAAGGTGCTGCTCTGGATTTTTGGTTCTAAAAGTGATATTCTGCAAATGGCAACTAGCCATGTACAGTGCGCTGCCTCACAGTTAAATGGTTATTTCTACGAATAGCAACGTCTGCCAGGGAAATATAATCTAACACCAGGTATGTTATCATGTTTGCCATTTAATACCGGTGAGAACTGGATTATGAAATTTCTTATAATGTGCTTTATGCACAGTCTGTAGAGTCCTTACCTGTATTAAACGACACTCTAGTTAAGGCTATTGCTAGTTCTAGTTAGTGCTTGTCAAGGTTTTGAGGTATGTGAAGCATGGCTGGCTAGAAAAAATTGAAAATCCTGAACTTGAGCCATATTTTTTTGCGAAAATATGAAATTTCCATCGAATCCAACACTCTTTACTGGGGCTACGAGTAATCATGCCGGCGAGTTGGCATGCTAGAATACTTCAAGACTTGCATGCCGGACGTTTGGGTATAGTCAAGATAAAATTGTTGGTGCGAGGAAAATGTTGGTAGCCTGGCATATACGGAAATTTATAATCTAAAGTAAAACGATGTACTGCTTGCCAGGAGTTAAAAGGAGAAAACCCTGCAGGTCCCAAACACTCCTGGGAGTATCCGCTTAAACCTATGGACCATGTGCATTCTGATTTTGGATTGGTAGAGGGTTTAACCTTTATTGTTATCATGGATGCGAACAGTAAATTCTCGGTTGTACATTTCATGAAAACAATGATGTCGAACAAGAATTTAAATAAATATAATATAAACTGCTTATGCTAAAAAAATCATGAGCCCACGGCTTTCTGTAAAAAGAATGTGCGGCAGGTAAAGTGACAGTTGCAGAACAGGGGACACAATTCATGGTAAGAGTAGAAGCATAATATCTAATGCTCCGATTTTTAAATGAATAATAAAAGAGAGACATTGGATCCAACAATGTAAATCTACCAAATATTCTAATCATTCAGGCATGTAATACGACAAGGGCCGATTTTTATTTTTTGGGGGGAAGGGGAGTGGGTAACAACCACCATCCCCCCTCACCAGAACCTAAATTTTTCTGGGGTCAAAATTGGTTTCTATCGTCTTATCGACAATTTATATTACCTGAAAATTTATTTGCATTCAGTTCCTGGGTGCTCCTTAATGGCTTGAGGTTTTTCGCTCTCTAGATAGGGCCAGTGCGCAACCCCACTGTGCATGCGTCACCATGCGCAGCCCTCTGGTGGCCATCTCTTTTCCTCTCGATATGTCAACCATGATGGTGGCTCAAGACGGGAGGTAGGGTGGGTATTTACAGGTAGTATAAAATTTCGATAAGACGGTAGAAACCAATTTTGACCCCAGAAAAATTTAGGTTTCTAGTCGTCGGCACAAAAATTTCTATTACCTGTAAATTTATTTGCATTTACAGTTTGACCTCGTCAATATAGGCGGCAGCACCATCATGGTGGGTAATTATCCCGGGTTGCGGACTGGCTCTCCCAAAAAGTTTACAAAAACTTCGCACTTTATTGATAAAATAACAGAAACAGGTATTTGGATCTCTTTCGTAGGATGTGGTGGCCCTGAAACGAGCCGTTTTGATAGTGATGAGGTCTTGCTTCCATCTTCAGGTGGTCTTCAGCCAGGAGATCTTGCTTCCGTCTTCTGGCGGTCTTCATCTCTGTCTTGAGTGCTTAAGGGGGATGGATGACACATCTGGCGGTCACGATGGAACCCAGACGATGAAGTCCAACTTCCTGTCTTGTCATGTCCCTGAAGTAGTGACTTGTGAAGCCAGACTGGCTTCTTCAAGATGCTGCAAGACTGGCTTCTTCATTTTGGGGATGGAGACTTGGCTGTGAAATGCCCATGAGGTTGAAAGTGCCCCGAGTTCGTGTGCGGTGACCCCGATATTTTCGTCGATGCAGTTCATGTTCTGGTCTTCGTATGCCCTGTGGATTACACTTTTGATCCAGTTTGCTATCATGGCGGCTGAGGTGACGTTAGTGCCCTTGGTGAAGGACAGGAGTTGTAGACGGCCTCTTTTGCATTCGGGATCAGCTGTTCGTTTGACGTAGTAACGTGGGACCCGGACGGGTCATAGTGTTCTTTTGGGTTCATCGCCAATAATATTTGTGAGCGCTGAAATAATAATTGGCTTTGATGATTCGAGGGTTTCTGTGGCTTGGCACGGAAGTCGGGACGAGGCCTCAGATGGATGAATTTGCAGTCGTTGAAGAGGAAGCAGTAAGCTGGGTCATTTGAAAGGGCTTGCATTTCACTGCTGCGAAGGCTTGTGGCTAGTGAAGTCAGAAATGCATGTTTTCTTGTCAAATGGTTTATGTGGCAGGTTTGAATGGGTTCGTAAGGATCTCGCATTAATGATTCCAGGACAAGTGGGAGATCCCATTGTGGGAACTTTTGGTAGATGGAAGGGCGTTCGACTTCAAAAGACTTCAGAAGTGTGAAGATGCGAAAGTCTTCTAGGAGATGTCTGTTTTCTGCCGCTTTGAAGACTAAGTTTTAGTGCGGATCGGTAAACCAGTATGGTGGAACCCTTTAGTTTATCTTTGAATAGGTCGATGAAGAAGACTAAGAGTTAGGCAAAAGAGGGATTGATTGGATTAACCTTCTTTCGCTTACACCAACGAAACCATTTTTCCCAGTGGCTGTTGTAAAGTTTATTGGTTGAGTCACGGAGTGCCTTGCTGGTGATTCTGGTGGCCTTTTCTTCAAAAATCCCTGCATCTTTGATGAGTAGCCACCTGTGCAGATATAAGATTTTGGAGATCGGGTGGAATTTGATTCCCTTCTGTTGTGACAGTAGGTCTGAGAGGTCGGAAAGTCTTCTTGGAAGATCCACAAGCAGGTTTAGGAGCCGGGGGAACCAAGGAGATGCCTGCCAGTTGGGTGCTATTAGAAGAAAGAGGCCTTGGGTTTGTTATATCTTGAGAATTGTTGGCTGGAGTTTGAACAAAAGGAATAGGTAAGCGAAGAGATTCTTCCAGGGGTAGGTCAGTGCATCCACGGCGCATGCTAGGTAACTGGGCTGATAAACTGGGGAAGTTTGGCATTGTGCCTCGTGGCAAACAGGTCGATAATTGGCTTGCCCCAGATGTTGGAGAGATATTCGCAGATTGATGTTGAGAGCCCATTCCCCTGAGGGTGGTTTGTTGCAAGAGAGGAGCATCTGGCATTACGTTCCGGTTGACTGGAATGTGGAGAGGTTGGAGAGTCGCGTTGATCTCTTGGCAAAGCATGGAGATGACCAAAGTGATGTGATGCAGAGGGCGTGACCGGGTTCCGCCTTCTTTCCGGGTGTCAGCCACGGCCGTGGTGTTGGCTTGGACTTGGACTATTCTGTTTGTTACAAGGTGTCGAAAGTGATGAAGGGCGTTAAAGATTGTCTTTATCTCCAGGATGTTGATGTGATCCGAAGTGCCGGCAGGCCAGGTTTCAGATGTTTCGTGGTTCTGGATGTGATCTCCCCATCCCGTCAGGAATGCGTGCCTCAGGAGGAGGAGGTCCGGAGGTGGTTCGTGTAGAGGGACCGATTTGGCAAGGTTGGTTTAGTCCCACGGTTCCCAACCGGTGAGGCACGTCGGTGAGGCAACTGCAAGGGAGGCGCGAGACGCTGCCAGATCAGTGGTGAACTTTTTTTTAACGATGCATCGCAATTCTCGCCAATGACAGACCTATACCTATCAACCATTTTTTAAAATTACATTATTGTAAGGATTTTCAAGACTTACCAGAACCATTCATTTTTTTTTTTTAAATTACACAGCAATGCAGTGTCTTATTGGGCCGCTAGACAACACTGGAATCAATGGGGAGGCCCCCTCAGAAGAACTTTAAAAAAAAGCAAGTTGCAGGGAAACGTTTCAAATTCATGCCTATTTCTTAAAAATCACGGAAGCTGTACGAGGCCTTTGTTAAACAAAAATAAAGTATTTTTGAAAAATCTGAAAGGGATTCATATGAAAATTGCATACCTAAGTTGCAGGAAAATGTTTTAAATTCATGCATTCTTAAAAATACGGTAGCTGGACCATGCCGGAGAAAGTTACGGGAAAACCCCAGCCCCCTCCTTTACAATGGCTCTTCCTCCTCTCCCCCCCCCCCCCCCCGGAGGAACCGTGGGGCCCCGACCCCAAACTCCCGGGAACGCTCCCCCCCTCCTAACCCCCCCCCGGGGCAGGGGGGGGGGGGGAGGCACCATTACGTGGAACTCCCAATGGGGAGGAACATTATAGAAAAGGTTGGGAACCGCTGGTTTAGTCCATCCACCAATGCAGATATTCCCACGTGAAGTTCGAGTCGGCTTTGGATGTCGGATGGTGAGAGCCCCAAGTGTCGATGCGAAAGTGGTGGAAGGGGCGAGTCATCCATCTGCCGTAGGGTAGGAGGTTGGCCATTGAGTCCAGCTTCCCTACGAGTGATTTCAGGGAAATGAGCGAATGGCTGGGTGCTAAGGAGAAAGATTGGGCGTGAGCTAAGAGATCACGCTTTCTTTCGGATGATGGTGTCACAGTCCCGTTTTCTAGGTTGAATGGTTGAATTCCACTCCTCCGAGGAAGGTGAAAATCCAGGATGGGACAAGTCTCGGCTTTTTCCAGTTGATGCCGAATTCCAGGCTGTGAAGGAGGGTGATGGCGAATTTTTTGTGTGGATTAGCTGTTGACGGTCTTTGTTGTTGAGTAGCCAGTCGTCAAGGAAGGCATTTGCGGTGACTTGATGGCGGTGGAGATGACTAAGGACGGGTTTCAACACCAGGGTGACAATGCGCGGTGCTGCATTTAGTCTGAACGGAAGGGTTTGGAATTTGTATTCTTTGTCTAGATATATGAACCGAAAGTAGTGGAGAAAGGCAGGGTGTAATGGAACATGGAGGTAAGCATCTTCTAGATCAATGGAAATAGTCCATTCCTCGGGTCTGAGTGAGTCGAATAGATTCCAAAGTCTCCATTTTAAAGTGATCGTTGTGCATGAAGTGGTTGAGTGGTTTGAGGTTGAAGGTCATTCTTTCGCCGCCGGACTTCTTTGGTCTGAGGAAGACGGAGCTGTAGAAGCCAGGCTTGGAACGATTCGGGCAGAGGCGGATGGCGTTCTTTTTGAGGGGCTCGCGGTTACTTTCGACGTCAGAGCTGGGGAAGGTCTGGTTGCGAATTCCCATGATGGAGGTGTTGACCGGAGGGGAGGTTTTGTCATGAAGGACGGCTGAAAGCCAAGGGAGATTATAGAGAAGATCGTTTTGTTGGATGTGATCTGTTTCGAAGCCGGTTGGAAAAATTGGAGGCGTCTATATACTGGCCTGATGTGAGTATAGTCATTGGCGATGACGAGATCTGGTTTTGCTGGAGGAGGTGGAGTATTTGCTGCGATGGTCCGGTGTGGATCTGCGGCGGTTCCTGTTGTTGTTGTGGATGTTCCCTCGAAAGGATTGATTGTTTTTGCGAGAGGATTGGGAGTTCCCATTTTGAAATTTGTTAGACTGGGTATTAGGTTGATGAGACTGTGATTGAGATGATGACGGGGCGGTGGTTTGTGGCTTCCGAAAGGGTTGATCTGAGTTTCGCTTGGGAGGTGGTTTCGGTTTCCTAGAGATAGACTAGGAGTAAAATCAGAAAATGCAACGAGTGGAGGCATTTTTTAGTACAAACGGTAACTATTTTTTTCTGGACAAGAAGCATGTGAAGAAGCAAGATATAAACGTTACCAAATTTTCTTCGCAATTTTAAGGCTGGAAATTAGCCACCATCTTGGAAAAAATGGCACCAGTGAGAGGTTTTCTATTTTTAACATCTCAGCTTTTCCTAATCGTTTTCTTTTTCTTTACACCAAATAAAAAGAATTAAAACGTACTGCCTTTCATTATAGAATAATTATTTCGATATTTTTAATGATTTACTAACAGATTTTAACTTAAGATAAAATACATACATTTGCTCATCCTACAATTTTGCAATAAACGTAAAATAACCTCTAACGCTTAGACAAATAGTTTTAATGCTTCTATAAGTTCTTGTAGTAGAGTATTACTTTTAATATGGTATAGAGAACCTCTATTTCGGTCCCATAGAAGTGAAGTAATGGTTACGCAAACATATGGGAAACATGGTATTTTTTTTCATAAAGAGTAGATATGGGACAGAAAAGGACCCGATTGCTCGCCTCCTGAAAAATCTAACAAATTTACACCAGTTATACTTTATTATATTGCAAATAAAAAATGGGGGAAGATGCTGAATCTCCCCCCCCCCCCTGATATGGGGATGGGGGATGCACCACTCCCCCCTCCCCCCAAAAAAAACTTTCTTTTACTGGTAACGTCTTAACCATTCAAATCATTAACATACTGGTTAGACACAATGTTAGGCAGAAAATCTGCTACAAGAAAATTTCAATGCATATTAAATGTACAAATCTAACCTTTGCTCTAAAATCGTGATTTACCTAAACATGTTCTAATTATAGTGCGTTAACTCCCAATTTCTAAGTACAGTACATCTGCTGTCTTCCTATTTAACTTAATTGGTGTATTTGTGGGGCATCTTAAATACGAGTTGCGTTATGGCCATTTTCCCATTTTCTTTTTACAATTCTTTTGTGCAGTAATAAGTTTTTTCCACCAATGAAAATGAATAGTGGTTTTAAATATTTCAACATGCTGATTCTCATTACCCCATTCGTTTTGGTGTTTAACATGTCATTTATCAGCTGTAGACATAACACTCTGCATTTTAAATGGAATTCGGTTGACAGGCAAGACATGTCTGATCCATGTAGGGTTTGTTTTATTATTGGAATATGTGTACAAATTATGCATTTAAACTCATATTATTTAATTTGCGTTATCCTTGTCTGAAGGAATGCATACATATTATGCAATCAAGACTAATTATAGTATTAAATTAATTAGGAGGCTTACCGAGTGGTTGAATTCGAACATTCTTCCCTTTCACCTCTGTACTAATTACTGACTGAATGATGAGCTGTATTAAAGATCAATAGGTCTTCATAAATATCCTGGTTATGAAAATTAGAAAGGTTGAAAGAGTAAGTTTAATTCGAAAATCACTATGTATTTTGTCTGCTATGACATTAACACTTCACCTTTAAATCAGAATAGAATGGCCGCTATGTATGATAAATAAATTTATTCAGCCTTGGTGGAAAGAAGACATCGCAACCTTTCAGAAAAGTCTTCGTATATCCTTTTAAGTTACGTAGAATGCTTGAAGGAGTACATTCTAGTAGAAAATGGTGACCATTTTGGTTGCTATGACATTGCTACTTCGCTTTTTAATGGAATAAGATACCTCCTATGTAAGATATAACTGGAGAAAATTTGGTTATTTCTCGAAAACGAACTATCAGCTCGTTTTTTTTTTACCAACTATACTGCACTATGTTAATTTTAAGAAATGGCGTTTACGCATGTACTTGCGTATCCATTAACCTACTTCTGTGAAACCGAAATAGATGTTCTATATGCCAAATTAAAGGTAATTCTCTGTACTACAAAAATAGACAGGCATTAAAACGATTGGTCTAAGCGTTAGAGGTTTATTTAAGTTTATAGCAAAATTTATGTTTCTTTAGGTTAAATCTGTTAGCAAATCATAAAAAAACATCGAAATTGTTAATATATAATGAAGGATAGTACGTTTCAAATGCTTTTATTTGGTGCAAAGAAAAAGAAAAACCGATTAGAAGAAGTCGAGATATTAAAAATTTTAGAAATCTCTCACTGGTGCCATTTTTTTCAAGATGGCGGCTCATTTCCGGTTTAAAAAATGAAAATTTGGTAACATTTATATGTAGTTTCTTCATGTACTTCTTATTCAGAAAAACATTAGTTATCACTTCTACTAAAAAATGCCTTTAATCTCTAACCTATGGCCTTTTCTGAATTCTTCTCCTAGACTAAGAAGTCCAGGTGAGGTGCCAACGTCGGGATTAAGCCCCTGAAAAGGGTGTCGGACGTATGGAGGGGTAGGTTGTGCACTGTGCAGGATGTGCTTGGTGGAAGCGTTTAAGTTCGATGTGGTGCCGAGGGCGATGTTACAGGAGGGCTGTGCATGGTGCCGCTTGCGCAATGGGTTGCGCACTGGCCGTATCTACAAAGCAAAAAACCTCAAGCCAAAGAGCCCCCAGGAACTGAATGCAAATAAATTTACAGGTAATAGACATTTTCGTGCTGACGACTAGAATCTTAAATTTATAAAACAAAATTATAAACAATTAAAAAAATGAATAGTATTTGGCACAGCTTGAGATAAAAAAAAATTTGCTCCTAAACCCATTGATTCCAGTCTATACACAAGGCAATTCTCTTCACACACACACCTCCCCCACGTGCGAAAAGTATACATTTTGGCAGATTTGAGGGGAGAGGAAGAAATTTCACGTTTGGCAGCTTTCTTTGTTGGGGGGGGGGGGGGTAGGATATTGCATTCTTTATTCAAACATAATACGTGGTATTTTTTAAGTAAAAGAAGTGCGCGATTTCAGACTATATGAGCTAAATTAATGAGTCACCAGCCAATTTCTAATTTTATTCTACAGCAAAATTACCTTAACAGACGAAAAAACAAAGCTCTCTATTTTTTTTATTTTCCTATCGAATGTGGTCGTACAATGAATTTGGAATTCTGCCTTTATTTAACGTGCCTTCTAAAGCCGTCAACGAACCGGGGAAAATGTCGGAGCTCCATGCGTCTGTACTACAGCTACGCACTAACCCATTGCTGACGAAACGGACTCGCACGTTCGTCGAATTGATACTACACAATTGTTACACGAATACCTGATTAGCAGGCGCCAATATTTGTTCGACATGACTACCTGAATTGTCAATATACGTAGATTACTCGCGAAGCGCATAGTAGCCGCCATTTTTTCCGTCGTTTCGCTAGACGAACGATAGAAATCCGTTTTCCGTGCTTGTAGTCAAAACATGACAAACCTGGTCCAATTCCGGTTCAACTTCTTTTTTAAACGAAAACATAACAGGCAAAAATTGTTGGTGAAGGACTTAGAAACCTTCATATGCAAACGATTTAATCAAAAAGTGTTCAATACTAAAGTCTACAATTTGCTGGGACGTGTTCTAATAAAAAATCATGGTTAATTGAATGATATTCCAGCACTTCCGGCCTGACGCTAATAACTGATACGCCTGACTAGTTCGAATAAACGACTCGAGTGGGACGTGACGTCATTCGACAATAGTCACGAGTCGTGACGACGCAAGCCCTCTTTTCCATCCTTTTCTCAGCCAAATCTATTTCAAAAACTGCTTTTATGTATAAAATGCATAAGCAGTTAAAAAAACCATAAAAACTTAGGAGGAATAGATGGCCGAATTCGGGCAAGTGGGCACCTTGGTCACGGATAACGGCCCTCAATGGTGTTCCGCCAAATTTCAAACATTTGTTAAAAGTAGGGGAATTCGACATTATCAGGAGGACCCTATGATTCGAAGCAAAACGGTTTCGGAGCAGTTTACATCTGAAATTTTTAAAAAGCATTCAAAGTGACGCGAAAATAAGGTAAAAGCATTAAACAATCGTTAAATGAATTCCATATTGCTAGCCGATATTGCCTGAACAGTTACAGGTGAAACACCGTCACAATTAATGTTCTGGCGTGAAGCGCGAAGTTACTTGGATTTGCTAACACCAAACTTGCAGCAACAAATTCGTATAAAGCAAGATAAAACCAATGCTAGTACGTTGCACAAAAAACGTGAAGAATTCCGAGTTAATTCACCGGTGTGGACACGAGATTACACTGTCAGTAAATGTTTTTGGCAAGAAGGCGCAATTTATTAGTGCCTTGAGAATACCAACTACAAAGTACTTACAGCGAGTGGCCTAAAATAATGGCGTAAAGTTGGTCAAACTCGCGCACGTTTGCCTAACGAAATTATTAATCTTGATGGGTCGACAGCAAAGTACATCGATTTTCCAAAGAATGCCGATAGTTCCACTCAGTATCTGGTTTGCTCGCTAAATCACGTGAACAGGAAAACACGTAGACAGTCGGTTGTATCCCAACGTATTTTAATAGCCATCGAAAATTAAATTCTAATAAGGAAGTCACGTCATCGATTGAGGGAGTTCTCGACAATCACCAAAGCGTATGTCACCTAACTCACGTATTCCTTTTACTAACAAAATCAACAAATAAAGAACGAAGTCCTTCGCATGATAAAAAAAAAAAAAAAAGAGTATTCTGCCAGGCCGGCTGAAAATTGTTTCTATTGCCTAATAGGAAATATACAATACCTGTGAATTTTAGCATTCTTCCCCGAAGTATGCTTTACCCTACAGGATGGAAAAGAAGACAGCTGGCCAGCTCCGTAACCCTCACTGCACATGCGCGTGTGTGCAGTGCCTCCATATAGACAATGACTCAGGTCGATTGTCATCCGTTTTCTTCTCGATTTGTCAAGTGGTGACTCAAGAGGGGAGGTAGGGCGGGTGAAGGTATTGTATATTTCCTATTAGGCAATAGAAACAATTTTCAGCCGGCCTGACCGGAGGGCCGGCAAAATACTCTTTCTATTGCCGTTCGGAAATATACAATACCTGTGAATTTTAGCATCCACCCAGACCTCGTCAAAGCAGGTGGCGGGCACCACCTGACAGGACGCCCTAGGGTTACGAGCTGGTTGGTGAAGGTTGTTCACCCCATGGCTGAACCGGGAAGTAAGAATTGAAGGTTGAGTGGCAGTTCGGAAAAAGGTGAACAGGATTGAAGAGACTTTGGGGTGGTGAGGGTTTGAGTCGAATACCTGGTTTGGAGTCTTCATGGATGTGGTGAAGTGGATGAAGTCGTGAGATTGGTTTCTTCTTAGTTAAAGAATGATGATGGTACACATTGATGGGTATTGCAATTTTGAGGTTTGTGTGTCAGACGTCCAAGTAAGCAGAGAGTGAAGCAAGGTTTTTGCGGTTGAAGCACGTTACGATTTTTATTTTACGTTACGGGAGACAGCTAAGCACACAAGATTGACGTTGGAACAAGGGTTTTCCAGGGTGGGTATGTAGGTACACTGGAGAAGCTTTGTTCCGGGGCAAGCTGTTATTTTCAGAGGTGTTGGGAAGCAGGTGATTTAGTTTTCGATATTTCTTGGGGAAAGGTGAAGGCGTATCCTTTGGCGCGGGAACGACGTGTTATAATGTCTGATTTTTTTTAACCATGTTTGTCAAATTGAAAATCTGTCGTGAAACAAAGGTTTCTTCTGGTAAAGCACGGTCGCCGTCTATCCACAAAATCGTTGTCTTGTCGTGAGACACTGGTATGGGGGTGGGCCGACTAGAGGAATCGTGGGGCACAACACTGGTTGGTTTGGTTTGGTGTGTGTCGGAATCGGTTTTGTTGATGAAAAGATGGATGTTATAGATTTGTTGCAGATTTTCTTCGTTTCGGGTGACGTGGATATTTGGGAACGATTTTGGGGTTTGACATGGTACGGAAGATCTGGGAGAAAAACTGTAGGACGGGTATCTGGATGATGATAAGATGCAGCGTTTGAGGAGCCAATTTCGTTGTGTGAAGTGCAGAAATGGAGAGATTTTCTTTTGAGCAATGTTTACTTGATCTAGTGTGACGCGGAACCTGGCAAGCTTTTACTTAAGGTTGTGATTTTCGGCCGAGAGTCGTTTTTCAGAATCGGCCAACTTAGAGAAGTTGTTGGTGAGTTTTTTGCACAGTCAGTTATGGGTTGAATGTTGCTATGAAGTTGCATTACACAATTCTTTGGTAGGTGAAGATTCTTTTTCACTTGTTTTTGTCGGACAGCGTGGTCAGAGAAATCAAGTTGATTAGTTTGGGTTTCGTCCGAAATTTCAGGGTGGTCGTGTCCAAATGGTAGGAAAAGTGAGTTTGGCGTGGTGACAGTTGTCTGGACATTTCCTTCGTTTTCCGGATGATTAGTGTCGTATCCAGGTTTAGAGGTTTCTATCTAGTCCGGGTCTAGACGCCAATAACTACTGTAACCTGGTCATCTGACCTGCATGTTCCTAACAACCAATTGGTATTTAATATGTAAATGAGCAATGCATCTTACCCAGGATGCATTGCAACCAAAGTAATAAATAGGCTTGCACCTGCTCTGGCAGGCTGCTGCCCATTAGACCCACAAACCTGTAGTTGTGTCCTTCTTGGTGTAAGGCTCAGACACTACATTGGCAACGAGGATGGGATTAAGAAGCCATTGCTTTTTCTGTTTCAAGCCCGTGTTTGGAATGGTAGGAGCAAATCAATTGGTAGTAAACTTAAATTAGTGAAAGCACTAAAAGATATATTTACCGTGTATGCTGAAAGAAGAGCTGCTTTGAGTAAATTGGCCCCCGGGACCGCTGGGGCTGGGTCCTCTTAGTGGCAGATGTCTGGAAATCTCCATAGGACCAGGGCTGCAGACTTGGTGTGGTGGACAGTCCGACTTCCAGTGTACAGGTCAGAAGTATTTATCAACAATTCCATCAAACAAGGACAGGGAAAGTGGCACTGGCATGGGGATTTAGTGCGGGAACTAGCCGTCTTGGGGGAAATTAGCACTGCTGAATTTAAAAGTGTTGGGTAGCCAATTGTGTAACGTTTAAAGTTTCGTTAACGTTAAGTGAAAAATTGCTTAAATGCAGGTGTTGTTAAAACGTTTAAAAAGTGTGATAACGTTTAAAAGGGTGTTAAAATTCAGTGTTGGGGATGTGAGTTGTGAATCCTGTTAAGAGTGGTGTTTATCTAGCTTGTGGTGAAAAGCTAAGGTTGATAAAATTGTTTAATTACATTTAATGCTTTTGCGAGTGCGCAAGTTATGCAAGTGGTGTACCTACAAAAACAGAATTAGCCTGTAAAATGTTCGCCATCAAGTGGTTGTAATTTCTTAAGCATAGTAGCGCATGCTATTTGAGGTTATTGCACAGAGCTTAGACGACCAGTTGAAGTGTAATTTCATGTAGTATTTTAAAGCTTGTATACTGTGCCTTATAAAATAAGGGGGTTGCACAGCAAATTTTAATGCTGGTCATAACTACTGCACGAGTGTGTTCCGGTCTGTGTGAATACTAGGCATTGCCGCTGGTAGTGGAACTGGTTGGGCTAAATTGTATTAAGTAGGTTATTTATTAATTATTGCTGGCAATGATAATTAAGTGTGACCTAGCCGGTCACGTGTGGGTGAAATTAATTCTGCAATAAACTTGTACGAGAACAAGCAAGGGCAGTAATTTTTGACAATATTAAAATTCTTCAAATTTAAGAACTAGTTTAACTTAAAAGTGGGGAGAAACCGTTTAAATGTAAATTCGGTTAGCCTAGTTTATAGTAACTAGTTTAGTGTAGACCTTCTTGTTGCTGGGTGCAACGAAGGCCTATCCAGGTAAATTTAAGAATTGTAAGGCGTATTCTTATGCACTTGATTTTTGATTAAATTAAGTATTAAAGTGTGCTGGTTGTCGTTGTTCCTACAATAGTGATAACGCCTCCAGCTATGCCGCCAGGAATTCAAGGTCGAAAGTTGGAAGAATTCGATTCAGGTGTGGAAACCTGGCCTGTTTATTTTGAACGGGTCGAATTTTATTTCTCTGCTTTTGACATTCCTGATGACAAAAAGGTAGCGTTGCTTCTAACAAGCTTAGGTGCAAAAACGTATGGGTTATTGCGTAACCTGTGTGCACCTGATGCTCCAGCAACTAAATTCTTAGTCCAAATTACACATTATTAACTGGTAACTTGTGTCCCAAACCGAACTATATTTGTGAAAGGGTTCAGTTCCAAAGGAGGGTGCAGGGTGCAGACGAATCAATTGCGGACTATATTACGGAATTAAAGAGGCTTACCCTCTACTGTAATTATGGTTCTGCTGATGGGACAAAGCTGGTGACAATGCTAAGAGATAATTTTATTACCGGTTTGCGCAATTCGGATATTTTGAAGTCTCTATTGGCATTGGATCCAGCTACTATCACATTCGATTCGGCTTGCAAGTTTGCCCTCTCCCAGGAACTGGCTGAGAAAAATGTAAGTCACTTTCAGGGATCAGTCGCGGATTCAGTGCAATTTAAACGTGCATTTAACAATAAGAGTAAGTCCAACAATGACTATGCGTGCTTCTGTTGCGGCTGGTTATCGCACGTGAAAGCTGTCTGCAGGTATCAAAAACATAAGTGCTCGGCCTGCGGGAACACTGGGCACCTAAGTCGAATGTGCAGGTCTAGCAAGCCAGCACCGACGCCCTCTTCTCTTAAACCAAAAACGGTAAAGACAGCCGTTAAGAAAAATCATAACTGGTAGAAAAGCACTTAGTTCAGAAGAATCGTCGAATTGGGGTTCGGACGGCCCTGAATGTAATTTTGTGGATGAAGATCCTGATTCTGAGGAGACTGACTCCCTCAGTGATGAGATATATCACATTGAATGTTTATCTGATATCGTTAATACTGAACATCAGAGTATGCCTGTTTTAGTCTAGGTGGTCTCGAGTTGACGTTACTTTTTGTAAAAACTATGGTAAAAACTATCTAGTGATTCTCGACGCACACACTAAGTTTCCGTTCATTTATGAAATGGAAAGCATGACCAGTGCGGCCGTTATTCGTATCCTTCGGGATTTCTTTGCAGTATATGGTTGCTGTGAAGTGTTGTTTAGTTATGGCGGTTCGCAATTTATAAGTGCTAAATTCGAGAATTACTTGAAGGAATGTGGTATACGTCATGTGGCGTCAAAGCCTTACATGATGTTACGAAACTATGCTGTTAAAAAGCTGGTTCGTTCATTGAAACGTAGTTTAAAAGCGAGCCTAACTCAAGGTTTAAGTGTAGAAATAGCACTGACTAATTTCCTCCTACAGGCTAGAAATATTCCGCATTGCGCTACTGGGGTTACACCGTCGAAAGCTTTTCTGAAAAGACGTGTGTAAACGATTAACTCTTATGATACCCAGCGTTGCAGATAAAACTGTGCTAAGACAGGACGGTCCCCTCAGCTAAAACCAACAGCTCAGGACCGTCAGCTAAAACCAACAGCTAATTTATGCGAGTCAACTTACCAGTTGAATGACAGAGGTTTTTGTGTAGATACGAGGCCAAGTGCGTCGAAAAACTGGTTGCCGGGCCGAGTTTCAAAAGTGCTCAGTCCGTATGAATAATTAAGGTAAAAAACGGTGTTTTTCTCAGGAAATCCGGTTCGCAGTTGCGCACGCGTGTTGCTGATGATCCGTCGATTGATTTTTCTGTAACCAATCCTGGTGCAGTTATGCAAATTTGGAGAAACAATCCGATTTTCGATGCATTGTCGGGAAGCGAGGCTGTGGCCTCTGGGCATGGTCCAACGGCCATGCAGCCGAGACGTCGGCAAAGTTGTTATTATGCCACAGCTGTCTCCTCAAAAAGTACAAAAGTCTCCCACAAAATCTAATAAAGTGTTGTCTCCCGAAAAAGCCAATTACGGACTTCTTTTTTTTTCTGATAAAATCACCGTAAAACTTCCGTCGATCGCTGACCCCCCATTGCCAGTGCCGACGTCATAGCCGTCGTGATGTGCTGTTTCGCGGCCTTCGCCGCGCGATGTTGACGTGCCGTCCCAGTTGTCTGCCGTTGCGGCCTTCGCCGAGTGTGGTTTCGCGTTCTGTTTTAGGGACAGTTCGTCGTTTCTAGGTGCAAGATTGTGCCTTTGGACTGAACGTTTGAAGCAAGTTTTGTGCAGTGAATTGTGGTTATGGGGGTAGACAAAAACTATTTTGTTTCTGATTTTTAGTGTTTAGTTTTTTTTCTAACCATGTGTTGTTGAAAAGAAAATAGAGAAAAAAATTTTTCCCCCTGATTTTGATTGGTTGGACTATGCAGTTTTTTTGCATGGTTCGTGGGTTGGTTGATTAATTGGTTGTTTTGTCTTTCGGCCTTTATTCTAAAATGTATTTCCGTTTTCTTTCGTGGGGAGGGAGCAAATAGTAGGATAAAGAAATTAGGGATATAACTAATATAATTTAGGGATATTATTAACAAATTGAAAATTGAGTCTACAAGTTATATTGGAGTGTTATTAGAGTGTAAATGTTTATTAGTAATTAATTAGTAACTAATTAGAGTAGATTTATTAATTAGTGGACTCAAAGATTTTGGGAGTGAATGTGGTGTCCGGGTTTAGTGGTTTCTATCTAGTCCGGGTCTAGACGCCACTAACTATTGTAACCTGGTCATCTGACCTGCACGTTCCTAACAACCAATTGGTATTTAAGCATCTTACCCAGGATGCATTGCAACCAAAATAATAAATAGGCTTGCACCTGCTCTGGCAGGCTGCTGCCCATTAGACCCACAAACCTGTAGTTGTGTCCTTCTTGGTGTAAGGCTCAGACACTACAATTAGGTTGTTGGGTCGACTTGTGTGCAGATTGGCCTGTTGGTTTGAGAAGTTTTGGCGTCGATGCGGCTTTTGATGATGTGGATGGAGAAGAATTCGACGATAAGGTGGCTGAGGCTGACTAGAGTGCATGACCCAATTGTTGGCAGTTTAGGGTCCACGTTTAACTCACTGGTTGTGGCGAGAGTATATGGGGTTGTTTCAGTGTACTGTGGCTTGAGAAGTGATTTTCCAGGTGTGTGTGTGGGGGGGGGGGGGGGGCAACAGCAGTTATTTGGCCCCAGATTTAAGTTGGGTGCTCAATTTTCTTTTTATTTAGTTATTGAAGGTGTTTCCGTGAGGCAAGGTGCTTGCTTTGAATTAGTAGCCAAGGGTCTATCTAGTATAGCACATGTAGTACATTTGCATAAATGATAATCACAGGTTTGGTGATACTGACATGCTGGGTGCCGAGTCGAATTTTTTCTTCTTAGAGGCAATAGCAAAGCGATTGCAGATCGCTGGTTCTATTAAATACATGTGGGAGGCTGAAAGATCGTTTGCAATTTATGCAAATCCCGGAGGAGAGAATCCTCCTCGTTGTTTTGGTCCCATTTTAAACAGCTTCGGCTTACGTGCCGCGTTAAAAATGGTGGATGAGTTTTCCCGCTTTTCGCCTGACAAGGGAATTGCGGGACAGGGCACCATGTGGGAAAAATCGAAATTGTAATGAGAAGCAAGGAGCTTGTTTAATGAATTGCACCAGAGTGTTGTTAGTCGTTTGTCGGTGTAATGTGAGCCAGTCGGCGTTAGGCAGCCGTTGAGGCTGACGCCTGTTGGGGACCATGGAAAAAGAAAAGGAGTGAAACGGATTGTAGGATCCGCCATGATGTTTGTTGTTTTATTGTTTTTTTTTTTTTTTTTGGTTCGAGATGGTTATGGGATTGGGATCCGGCTCGTGATGAAGCAAGGTTTGTTCAGACTATTCCGTGCAAGAATCCACGGATGGTTCTCACTGTTGAAATGTCAGCCATGCGAATTGGTCGTCCGTCTAAAAGTCCCGTAGCTGCAGAATGACGAGAGTGGTCGTTGAGAGTTGAGTTGACTGTTGTCGATGCAGAATCAAGACCAGTGGTTGAATTGTGGAGTTGAAACTGCAATGAGACGCATTGAGCTTGTTTGATGGATTATACCAAAGTGCTGTTATTTGTAAACTGGTGCAATGCCATCCAGTCGGCGTTGGACAGCCGTTGGGGCTGACGCCGTTGAGATCCGTGGAAAGAAACGATGGCGGGAAACGGATTGTGGGTCTTTTCATAACGTTTCCCCCCCCTTTTTTTTTTAGTTCAAGATGGATTAGTGAAAATGATCCAGTTCGTGATGTTGAAAAGTTTGCTTCGGACAGGTCTGTGGCAGGTGTCACGGATCGTTCTCACTGTTGAGGTGTCTGCCTTGCTAAAGGAAGTTGGGATGGTAATGGTGGGCTTTGCCATCAATTTACGGATCGTTCGATCTGTTGCATGGAAGTTCGGTTGAGGATTGGCGTTATTTCGAAGAAGACGAACGATGAGAACGTTGTGGATTGCATGGTCACCTTTTTAAAGGATCGTGCGCAACGTTGGGCATGAAGCAGACGTGAACGTGATCCAATCATGCGTTGGTCGAGCAGCTGTGCGATGAGTAAAACGAGGCGGCGTTGTAAGACGAGATGTTGAATGTTGACGCCGAATCGAGATCAGTGGGTGAAGTAATGGAGTGAGCTGATTGGTGGCGTCGATTCTTTTTCGTTTCAGGTTGATTGGAGAAAGGTTCACTTGGCAAGTGGGGGCGTTTGTGGGATGATGCAGACGTGTTCGTGTTCCAATCCTGCGTGCAAGAGCGGCTGTATACTATAGTTGACTTGTACTTGAAATCACAGATCGCACAATCCATTAAAAACACGAACAGAGGTTGGTTATCACCTGAAGGCCAGTCCGGATTCTGGGGAGAGTGAGAGGTCCAGACGATCGATGAGAATGTTTCGTTTTTTCTTAGTCTTCTTTTTTTTTTTTGTTGGATTGCTGAATGTTTTCGTGACGGATTGGCAACAATATTCAAGATCAGTAGGTGGCGGACTGTGAGGCGACGGAGCGGCCATCCTGGAAGAAGCACTTCCGGTCGGCGTATCTGTGGATCGGGCCATGGTGCAATCTGCTTGAACGACGGAGGCAATCCGAGAAATGTAAAATGATGGTTTGGAGAAAATGACGGATTGGAGAAAAGACGGATTGGGAATCTTGGACTGGAATGGGGAGAAACGTCTCGTTGAAGCTGGAGGGAAATGATGAGATAGCTTGGTTTCATTATCCTTTCCATTCTCCTTCCTTCGTGTATTGGCCGCATGGTGAAGCAGAAAAGCAGCATGGTGGGCTGACTCGCTGATTTTTGTGGATCGGGTCATGATGTCATCAGTTTAAACGACAGCAAGCAATCCAAAAATGCGAAATGATGGATTGAAGGAAACCGAGATTGGTTCGGTCGTCGTTCATTCGAAATGGAAGGTCGGTGACGAGAAGTGAGACATTGTTCACTCTGTTTCGTACACCAGTCGTAGTTCGAGGCCGTGGGATTGATTGCGTCAGAAGCCGACAAAAAATTGAATAGACGGGCGATGGATTAAGAAGGAGCGGCCATCTTCGTTGACGAGTCCAACGCCGTTTTACAGGATCGATCGGAAACCAGGACTGAAAGTAGTGATGAGGAATGGGATGGAAATAAGTTTCAATTAACTGAAAATGGAAGTGAAAAGAAGGATTAGGATGCGAAAAAATGGGATCGTGAGGTCCGAAGGACCGATCCAGAGAAACGTAGGGAAAGCTCAAGAGCGTGTGCTTGTAGCGCATGCTAGAGGGAAATGGATGGCAATCGACCCGAGTCATTGTCTATATGGAGGCACTGCACACACGCGCATGTGCAGTGAGGGTTACGGAGCTGGCCAGCTGTCTTCTTTTCCATCCTGTAGGGTAAAGCATACTTTGGGGAAAGAATGCTAAAATTCACAGGTATTGTATATTTCCGAACGGCAATAGAAAATTTCACGTTCTGAGAGCGATTTAACAGTACAAGCTGAATCAGAAAATCGAAACGGACAAAGTCAGATAAGTCCATTGGCCCCTGACGTCCATCCGAGTTCTGATGCAATAGCTACTGTTTTCGAACACGCAGATGGCAGCTGAAAGGCTAATTCAAAATGTAAGATCTCACTTGTTAAAAAACGTGAGAAGCGAAAAAGATACAAACCTATTAAATTAGATCTTTAAATAAGTTTTGTTTACTTTTGAAATAAATATCTAATAAGTTGTTTTCTATTTCTCAGATTGTTAGCAGAACAAACACAGGTTTGCGCCAAATGTAACAAACTTATTTAAAATTAAGGTGTTTGACACAGGTAATAAGTTATTAATGTAAGTCTTAAAGTTTTCTGCGTAGTAACATTTAATGTTGACTACGGTTTTAAATGGAGAGTGAGTACCGTTCTATGTTTGTATCCATTGACCGTGATCTCAAGTAGACGTCGGTTTTAATTTGTTCCGAGTAAAAGAAACATGTCCTCAATAAGTTACTTGTGCTTTGAATTGGCAGATCTTAATGGAAAAGAAGCACTTGAGTTAGTAGTGAATGTAATCCTTGTTAATCCATGTTTCCTTATAGAGATTGCCAGCACTCAAGGAGCTATTACAGATGAGCGGAATAATTGAATAAAAACTAAAAAACTGACTGTTGGTACACTATACAGTCATATTGGTTCTGAAAGATTTTCGTTAGGATTTTCGTCTACCACTAAGAGTTTTCCTTGTCCTGGCGACTGAAAGAACAAAACTGAAAAATTATTGAGATCAATCCGGCAAACAATTGCAGAAATTGTTGAGAAACATCTTGAAATTTTATTGTAAAAACTGACTTTTGTTGTGTTTGAAAAATGAATTGGTGAAATTTTATCATTACTCTGTGATTCGTTTTAGGGAAGAAGTTGCTTTTGGATTGAATCTTGTTTTGTAAAGACATCAATTGAGAGGTATTGGTGATATTATTAAAACAATGTTTGCAGACCGACTAGTAATTAAATTCGGTCAAAATGAAATAAATCAGCAATGTTCAGTTGTCATAAATGCTTTAAGCACTTTCAGGTTGCATGTAGTTAATTGGTTTGCAGTATAGGTTACATTGTAATTAACGGATGTATTTTTATACCTATAGAGTTTACATAACAACTTGGATCCAATAATGGGGGGGGGGGGGGAGCATTGGTCTGTATCTAAATTCCAGTGTGTGCACCTGTCGTGCACACAGTCGCTTGACGCGTGAAGCCTGGTAATATATTGTGTTTACACCCGATTTGCTCTTTGAAGTGGGAAAATAGTAATAAAACATCACTACAAGGAAATTCTAGCAGTAAGCCATATTTAGCCAGAAATTGCGCCAACACCACCACAAGTGAAACAAAAATTTGAACAAGATTGTTTACATATATCCCCTAGCGGAATGACTATTATTTGCCAAATAATAAAAAATCATTCTTACCTCAAACTTAGAGCTAGAAGTTCGACGTTGCGAGGGGAACTTTTAAACATCGATTTCCACCCCCTCCAATTTTTTCCAAGTTTTTTTAAACCGTGAAAACTTTTTTGGGGCTATTTTACCAGTTTTTTTTTTTACCGCACTTTGCTGTCACTCACATTTTCATAAGCAGGGAAAAAACACGGAAGAAGGCCTGGAAAAGAGTTTATGGAAAAAGCCCTGGAAAGAAGACCGATGGAGAAAAAATCCAATGGGAAAAAGCGCAAAAATCTGATGGAAAATTTACTAAAAATACTGCCATTATCAGGTGAATGCTGCTCAATCAAGGTTAACTTAATAACCTTTGGAATCATTAAAGGAAAGCTTGAAAGTCATAAGCTCCCTCCTTGGATATTAAAGGAAAATTCGTGAAATCCCGAATTTTCTCCAAATTGGGACAGGAATGGGGAGGGGGAGGAAGAGGAGAGTCGGGAAATCACAAATTTCTAGTCCTGATGTCTGCTATCCTCCCTTTAAAAAAAAATCTTTACTTCCTTTTCTAGCTTCTGGATAATATTAGATTTTTCAACAAATTTTCAATCACGTACTTTTTACGTTATGGTAGTAGTCAACAATTTCAAAAGAACCAAAATATTTATTTTCGGTTAGAAACGTGTATATTGTTAGTTAATTTATCATTAAGAACAAAATGCTGAAATAAAAAAAATTATACATACCAAGTATACCTATAATGATATAAGACTAATTCTTTCAGATTGTTTATCGTTAACTTTAAGTCTTAAATTTCACCAGTGCAATTATATAATTATATTGCTTATCACAAGACTGAAATTAGAATTTTTAGTTACTACTTTGTTGGATACACAATAAAATGTTAACTAAGTTAAGCACATGAAATTGACGATTTGCTTACTTCTGTGCCTTTGGTTAATATTTTTTCTGTATTAAACGAATTGTGATAGGTCGGAATCAGTTTTAAAGCTAAGGAAATTAAACTAGCAGTAAATTATCAACATACGAAGAGGACAATGGAGCCAACATCGTGAACTGTCAAAGATGACAAGAGAGCAGCAGTAATGACGAAAAAAAATCACTTGTCATCATGTCTTCAGGAATGTGTTGGAGGTTCAATTAAAGACCCGGATTCATGATGTCACCAATTTGTAATCAATTGAAAAATAAGCTAATTTTCAAAATGAGCAGTGAATTGTAGACTATAGATGTTAAACTCATCACATGTAGGCCTACCGTTGCTGTCGTAACAAATTATTTATTTATTTATTTATTTATTATTTACTTAAGAAGAATTAAAGCCATCTAATCATTACTGAACAATTTTTTTAAATAAATTTCGTGAGCCTTACACCATGTGAAGTTGTAACGGCGGACGCTACGACGGCTCAGGTGCTTGTAGCGCCTCCGGTTTCCTGGTTTGACACGGAGATTCAGCTTAAGGTGTTGCGGTGATTATTGCGACTTTTACGGCATAAGCGCAGGGTCCTAAATTAAAGGGGCCTAACCTTAATACTGCTGGTATTTCACTGCCACCAGCGATGGAAATTTAACCGTTTATAAGAGCTAAACTAAAAATGGTTTACATATTTATTTACACTTAAACAGTTAATCGACTAGCAAACGAACTGAAGTTAAAAACTCCTGGTTTTTATTATAACAACAGAGAATATAAAAATTACACTTTACATTTAGTTTGCACGGAAGCTTTTGAAATAAAGTATTTAAAAAGCACTAGTTTGAATTTACAACATGTAATTCGTTTTCACAAGTTTTGACTAAAACGACGTTTGTGTTTCAGAATAAAACAACCACTTAATTTTTCGAATAGAAAAAGCAATACTGAACGCTCCGCAGAGTCGTCCGCAAGATTGAACAGCCCAGGCTGGTTACAATCTATCAAACAGTATGTTTCAAACACGCATGAAAGATCAACCGTTGCACAGTTTTGTTTCTAAGTGATAAAACAGAGCCTTAAACCTCCCAGAGTTGCTGTTTACAAGTCAACTCCTCAAATTATAAAAGCCTCGGCTACTTATAAAGTCCGTCTGGAGTGAATAACCGATGAATCCCACACAAAGATCAAACCGTCAGTTATTTGAATTAATGTTTAAAATAAATAAGAAAGATGTTGGTTTTTAGTAAGAGGACCACTCTGACGTTATGGGGTGAGAAACCTAAGATGCCGCTACAGGCGTCACCACCATAATATTCCCTAGCTAGAGAGAGTTTAAGTTAGTTTAAACTAAAATTTAGACTTGGGGGGTCCTAAATTAAATTTTCAAAAGCTAACAACAAACATACGAACCACTACCATCGTGCCCGGCATGGCATTCTCCGGACATGGCGTCTCCACTCCCGACTGGCGTGACCCTTCTCTAGCTTGAGATCTGTGAGCTGTGCTAACTATGCATTCTGGGGCTGGGGTTTTATGCACATTACCGGAAGTAAGCGCGGACTCGCGGGGTAGCTACGGGGGTCTGATTGGCTGAGGGCCTCGAGAACAATGGAAAGTGGGAGGAGAAGTCGGTTGAACAAAGGGACTGGGTGCAGAGCCGTTTGAAGGAGTAGGAACATGTAAAACGGAAAAAGATAGGCCTGTTTTGAGTCTTACTCAATTGAACTTTCGGAAATGGGCCTTTACTTTGTATTATTAGCTACGGATTGAATATTTACATGTTTGCAACGTGATTTGGCTCTTGTTAAAGCTTGATACTTGGCTTTGGGTAATGCAGAAAGCATTACTATTAAATTTACAAGCTTTTAACGGTAAACTGCAGTGTTAAACACCACAACTAGTTTTGGCTGGGGAGGGGGGCAAAAAGGGGTTTTCGAAGTTTTTGCACAGTTTGTCTTTCGGAAATGGGTTAAACAGATCTTTTTAAGAATTCTTTTAGTGTTTAATAGTAGATCAAGCTATTCGTAGGTTTTGGTAGGTCTCAGTCAGGTTTAGAGGAGAACTAAAATAAACATATATACACTGAAAAATTCGTGTCCGGTAGAATGCCAGGTCGTAATACGTTTGGACATATGGTAGCGTTTCTGGGGGCAAAAGATTATTATAACAAGGCTAAATAAATGAATGAATAGTTTATCTTAGTTATATGCTAAAACGCATAAAGTTAAGGTGGAGGTTTGAACCTTAAAGTTAACGGACAATGTTTGATCTAAGTGGAAATTTTTCATAGTCGTTGCGATCGTTCAAACACAATAAAAAATATCACACTTCAAAAATGGTTGTCATTATATGTACACATGGTTCAGTACCTTTCTCCTAAAACACAACTAAGCTAGAGTTTGGGCTTTATGCCCGAAAAATAAGAGTAATGAAAGTACATAAATACAGAGTTCAAATAATAGCAATGGCGGCCATGTTGAAGGTGCGAGGTGGTTTTGGGGTGATCTTCAAACGTGAATTACTGGTACTTCCTGGTGGAAAGTCCGGATTTGGGCTTCCCCAAGCATCTTGTATTTGGGCAAGCTATAGATGTTGAAAATTTGGAATGATTCTGTCCATTAACAAAAAAACGGCCAGATGTGCCTCGGTGAGGCATTTTGGACTCAAGAAAAAAAAATTTCAATTTTCTTGAAAAACAGGCGTTTTTCGGTGGCGCTCGTTTACAGAAGGAAACTGCTTACGCAGATGTGTTCATCTGCTTAAGCAGTTTCCTTCACATGATGTAAGGCTCAAGAACTTTATTAAAAAAAATTGTTTAGTAATGACTAAGATTTGAATATTACTCAACGTTTTAAAGGAGAAAGAGGTGTAATGAAGGAGGGCTAAATAAATAAATTTGCAAACCTATTTACGTTGCCTTTTGGACTTAAATGTCAAGACTGCCTGAGCAGGGAATCGACCCCACGGCCTTTGAAACCAAAAGGCTGTTTCAGTATGGCTCAGCGGCAGGATCTCTGCCTTTTGTATCAAGGGTCATGGGTTCGATTCCCCACTCAGGCAGTCTGACATTTAAGTCCAAAAAGGAACATAAATAGGTTTGCATCTGTATTTATTTAACCCTTCTGAACAGATTGGCTTTCCGTCCTGTTTAATAAAGGAGGGGCAAACCCAGGGATTCGATCCGGGAAACATCCCATCACAGCAGGGGTCAAGATATCGGACAGAATATATCCCAACATCACTGAATGATGTATTCTGTCAATTAAACTAGCTTGGTTGGCACAGATTGGTAGGGGCTTTGTCATCATTCCCCTACCAGTCTTTCAGGCAATCACTGCTCAGCCATACGACCACTGTCAACTTGAGAGTTGCCAGTAATAGACAAATAAAATAAAGGGTGTGCGGTTGAATTTTCAGTGTTAATAATAATTAAGTGTCAAGTGTTACAATTCACGTAAACGTCGGAGAACTCTAGCTTTGCACCTATTCTGACCATGCTGTGGTCTCTCAAGTTAGCCTGTCATAGTTAGTAATTTAGGTGTCTTCCTTCAGGTTGGCTCGCCTGTATGGCTCACTTTTGCTTACGGTGCTTGCTTCCGTTGTACTGAATTTGCTTTCCTGTGTCACATGATTTTACAACATTCAGTCCGAATGCAGGTAAATGCTGCAAACGCATTTTTTTTGTTTGGGATTCATCGTAAACATGGTGAAAGTAAGTAATTCAGCATACAGGTCGTGTGAGTTTATTTATACGGAGAAAAATATACAGAATGATATGACGCTAGCTACCCGCCCCCCAAACAGGGGGGGGGGGGGATAGACGTCCCTGTTGATAAGGCGGGCTCACTCTTGCCACGGTAGCAAAGAAAAAGGGCGAGCGGCCGACAATGAAATGGATATGTGCTCTATCAAATAGAAACATCAGCGGAAATCAGCTAGACCGGCGTATGTTACGCCAGTGATGATATCATAAAATAGTTTCTCAACACAACCAGAATCAGAACGATGGTGCACAAAACTTTCAATTTCTTCTTCTTTTAAAGCCATTGTGATCTACTCAATACTAGGGCGTCATCAGGTTACACTGTCGACAAAATGGAGCGAAGCGAAGAACCTACCAACAAACCAAAGAAACAAAGTAACAAACCACCAAACCAACCAACCTACAAACAAACAAACCGACAAACAAACTAACAAACAAACCAACAAATAAACCAACAAACAAACCAACAAATAAATATTCAAACCTACAAACAAACAAACGAACGATTGATACACTGGCCACAGGGCACAGGCAGTTGTTTGAGACTGCATTGTGGCTCATCTTTTCTGTTGCTTTACGCATCTTATTTCTTTGCGTATTTGCTTTCGTAGAGCTGGATGGCGTTTTCTCTACAACTGGTCCGACTAAAATTTTTTTTTACAAACCGCCATCAATGTGCAAAATCAGGTTTTAATTTATGCAGTCGTTATTGCGTGATGCATCAATTAAAACCACCAAACAAACAAATCAAGAAATCATCTTTGCCACTGTAGACACTATGGAGAAGGCTCTGCTTTCTTTGCTGTTTGGTTGGGGTTCCTCTTTCCTTCTTCCAAACATTACTTAAATGAGCATGAGACGTAGTTGTAATCCACTTAAAACCATAACTGGTATAAGGAAGCCGCCATGGCCGTAGGAAGCGGTACGGCTGGTGCGGCATTTGCCATACCACTTTTCGGCACACAAGTTAAGATACCCCAAACAAACACACTGTTGTCAAACTTTTGAAGCGGCCCTGTAACATGCGCGTGGCTTTCCTGCCGAGCTTGGAAGAGCAGCATCTGTCCTTCTAGCATAAACCATGGAGTTTATAATATACCATCACGTAGTGCATCTTCTATTTTCCCCGTACCCTATGAAGGATAATCAGCTTGACCAAGAGAAGGCTGTTTGGGGAAAAAGAAGTAAAAGTAAGCCTCAACACCAAACTTTGGAGAAAGCCCAACACAGCAGCCAACCGATTATAACTTTCTCAAAGATAAGTTTCGTAAGTCACTAAGAATGGAAGAGGAAACATCGCCTACATACACAGGTGAAGGGAGGGAGGGAAGAAGACGAATTATTACATGCTACATGCATAAGGGTAAGGTTCTAAACTAAACTGACGTAAATCAAAAATAAATCGTAATATAATGGGTGAACGAAGCAAACAGGCTGCATTAAAGACTGGTTTTGCTAGGTGACACGATACACTAATCTGAGAAAGACGTAAAAGCCAACTACCCCCGACTGGGACTCAAACACAAGAATACCCACCGACCTCACGTAATTTGGATATACTAACCTCTTATACACACAAAAATTTGCCCTCTTCCGATCAAAATCTTACACTTGATAGCACAAAAAAGTAGCTTCATGGCCGAAATTGGGGGGAACCAACTAAAAAGTCACTGTCGGCCAGGAAAATGAACCCGAGTCGGTGGCGCGAACTACAAAAAGCAAAAAAAAGCCCCCCCCCCCCATCATAAATTCCTAGATCCGTCCCTGCTGTGGTCCACATTTTAAATAAAAAAGAAAACCTTAAACATTTGTTGATAACATGGCCTTCAAAGCCAAATAAGACACTACAGTACCAGAAATGGCTTCAACTTCCGTGGTTCTGTCCAGGACCCTGATGTGGGAACTCCACACTGCTCCCCCAGACCCCCTGGCTGATTAGGTTAGACCGTACCACTTTTAATTTGTTTCCTACGGCCCTGGAAGCCACCAAGTTTCCAAAAAAGTTCGGACTTTGAAAGTAGATATATCATTCAACCACGGAAATGACGATTAGGTAGCTAGACGCATAGTTATTAAAATCATATTGGTTTAAACTAATACTGCATATGCTAAAATCATTTAAAGCACAAAACCCCCAGTAAAATTAACATTTTGCCTTGTACTTTCTAAACAATAAGATACATCTGCTTGCGGTTAAGACCATTAGAAAGCTGGTGAAAAATCTTTCAAAATGGTGTATTCAAACGTCAAAATCGGTCGACGAGAAGTAAAAATATCTTCAATTTTGTTTATTACCAATTATCTGAAAACTGCTCATGACGTCATGCTTTTATCGGGAAAACTAATCAGAACAAAACTTTGACCTGCCAAAATTATTTTATTTATTGGCTGTCAAGGTACAAAATATGGTTTAAGTTGATGCGGTGATTCTTGCGAGACCAAACTGCTCATGACGCCATAGTTTGACTGGGACAACCATCAGAAAGAAAGAAACTTCGACCTGCTAAAATAACCTTTGTATGAAAAAACCATGACGTCATAAACAAACTATGACCTCTTTTGGCATCCTAGCTCGTGGCTTTTGGCCCATTTTGGCACCCTTTGTTATTCCTCAACAACACGTCCGATTCCGGATTTTCTTTTTACGAACCATCTCTAGGCGTACAGCTATCAATGTCCAAAATCTGGTTTTAATAATGCAGTGGTTATTTCGTGATGCGGTCACAAAGGTCGCATTTGAGTTATTCAAATAGGAGCTCCGCTCGGCTTTTGGCCTCGCTTCATCAAGAAAATATAATATTGGGAATGTTAGCAGACGAAACCTCCCATGTCCGAGAACTGGCATTGATTAGAACTAGAGCAGCAACACAGCAGAATAGACCAAATGAAGCAGTTAGACAGTTCAGGGTACCAAAACTGAATTTTCAGGCCGAAGATTACTTTGAAATGGTCATCGGGAGCAAAGAATCAAGATCCAAACCGCATATCACAATGACTTTGACAGAAGATGAAACTGAAAGTTTTGTGCACCATCGTTCTGATTCTGGTCATCTTGAGAAACCTCTTATGACGCAAGCCGTAGAACGGTGAATTAAACTCGTTAGAGAAGCTTCAGTAGCTGTATGCGGGTTTTATCGAAGAAATGGCTTCATCCGTGCACGAATTCAAACACGTGCTCTTATGAAATCCTTCGACACCAAGCGGGAATTCAAGTTAGGGCCAAAAAAAAACCTTATTTTACGGGAGTTTATCAATCAAAAGCAACATGCGGGCGGACGGCTTTATTTTTATTTTTTATACCAAAATTTGGCTTGTACAGGTGAGAAAAGTTTTTTTTTTTTACTAGGGCGACATAAAATTTTATCTAGGCCTATATTTTCCCTTTCTGTTCAAATCAAGCTCTTTTTCTGATTGGCTTTGCCAAATTATTTTCAGTATCACAAGCTTTGCACCACGGATAGATGGTAATGTCTATTGTTGGTACATCTCGTGCACCCTGTTTGCCCTTATCTTGAGTGCGCTTTTGTTAAATATGCGACCAGAACGATAATATCATTACCTTACATATTTTATTGCCAACCTCATATGTAAATCACAAAGAATTTCTGTTTCAGACAATGTTCCGTACGTTTTTGTCCTAAACCTAAGCAGCTTAGTCCCGTTGGTGCACATTTTTTTTCTTTTATATTTCCTTTTTCACCGGGGGGGGGGGAGCCAAATGTCCTGGTTGGTTTGGCAGATAACGTATTATAGACCACTGCTGAGATTTAACTTAGGGAAAAGTACGAATTTTGGAAAAATTTGCTAACTTTGCAGTCTTGGTGGTACCCTTGGGACCTCCGGGGGGAGGGGCCCGGGGGGGATGCACTACTGCTGAGATTTAAGGTAGGGAAGAGTGAAGATTTTTGGAATCGGTAACTATGCGCCCCATGGGTTACCCTTGGGACCTCCTGGGGAAGGCAGAGGGGGGGGGGGGGGGATCCGGTGGTATGCCGGATTGGCTCAAATGCGATTACAGATATATATTAACACACCACTGCTGACTTTTAACGTTGAAAAAGTGTATATTTTCTGAAAAATTCGTTAACTTTATGCCCCTTGGGGCACCACAAAAAAATTTTGCAGATTTTTTCAATTTTTTGAGAGTGAGAAGGATTGGCCACTTTTGGGTAGCCTGCCTATTTAAAATAAATATCCTAACGTGGGTTACAATTTGTCAGCTAACTGTTGTATTTTAGTAAAATTCTTTAAATTTGGGCCCTATGGGGCATATCAAAAAAATTGTTTATTTTTTTTCCTTTAAGGGGCTAATAAGAGAGCCAAGAAGCAACTTTTCCACATCCTACCGATCTGAAATTTTAAAAATGCATTTTTTACGCTCCACCCTAGTAATCTACAGAAAAAGAAATTACACTTATCTAGAAGCGAGCTAGCGCTTCACCCATCAAGTTCAGATTGTTGGATTCATGGTGACCAATTATTGCCGTCTGATTGTTGTTATTCAATTGTCGTTATTCATTATCAGTGTTTTGGCGAAAGCTAGCTACTGCTTCTCTTACACGAAACATTAAACCGGTGTGTGCTGGTATTGAATGCTAAATATTAATGCAACAGAAAGCTGTGGAAATTGTATACATCGACGGGGTTTACCGAATAGGCATTAGAAAGTCCTCTTCCAGAGCTGTGCATAAAGGATTTCAATAAGAAAAAGGCATCTCAACATCGTTGATTTCGTGCTAATTACTTATTACTAGCTAATTCCACTCAGATAAAATAATTTATGCGATAGACATGCTTGAAATTTGACATTCAGTTTACGTTTGACTCCAATAGGTGCCTTTTATGGTTTGACATTTGGGGATGTTTTAAATCCAAAGATTGTAATCATTTGTAATTCAATTTTCGTGAACGTTGGGAATACGCCATCTGTTATCAAAATAATTAACCTCCATAGCCGAGTAACAATGCAGACTTGGGTATGTTATTGTTTATATTTCACAATTAAATCGAAGTGATACATTGAAATTTTAACTTATTACCATACTTTTGTCGTCTTCATTGTTGCAAAGTCTCGTATAAGAAACTTAACCGGAGAATTACAACAATGGTATTAGCGCATGCATGATAAGTTAAAAATGGACACTTAAAACAATGCTTACCGCGAGCGATAAGTGAAAAATGGACAGTTAAAACAATGACTTCTGCGAGTGATAAGTTGAAAATGTATACTTATTGCAACAATACCACGAGCGATAAGTGAAAAAGTGGATACTTTTGGAAGGGACGATACTCTAGTATCTGTAAGGATGGCTGGACGTTGGTGACTATAGAAATGAAACTGCATTGAGATAATATAAACAAACACCAATCGTTGCACCTGCTATTCACAAAACTTACTACGAATAACAAATGCGCACAATGAACAGAAATGAAACTGCAATGAGAAAATATAAACAAATACCCGTCGTAATTTCCAGGAAAATTCACAAAACGTTACTACGAATTAACATATGCGCGCAATGAACAGAAATGATACTGCATTGAGAAAATATAAACAAACATAAATCGTAGCATCCAGGGAAATTTTTGCGTCTAAATAGTCGCACACTGGTCTTCACTGCACTTCCGGATGCTATGAAGGGTGTTACATGTTCATAAATGAGCGCAAATTGCTAAGGTTAAAATTCGATACGTTTTCAATGACATAAATAAATGGGGGGCGGGAATTTTATGTTCCCCTTTATGTCCCTTGCTATAAGTGGCATGTCCACTTTATTTTTATCATTGTGCGACTGTTTTTCTTGCACAACGTAATGTATGGCTCAATGAAGAAAAAGAAAAGAAAATAGCTATTAAATAGCTATACTGGCTCGACAAGAGAACAGACAATTCCTCTCCATCCAACAACTATAACAATTAGGGAACATGCCTTACTGTTCGACTTTAGACGTGCAAACACTAACACGGATGTGGTGCCATTGTTGCAGCATCAAGGACGAGGGAGCAAAACAGTATGCAACAATGCTAAACAATGCACTGTTCCATTGTTGGCTCAAGACTGCATTAAAATTAGCAAATCCGCCTATGAAATGAATACGTTGGATTCGTTCATTTACGTCCATAAAAACTGACGTTGTATGATAATAAATCAGTTATAGCCATACTTTTGCAAAAATGGGTCGCGATAAGTGATTTATTGTACAGTTATTACGTCCTCGGAGCCAGCACATCCAAGCCTTCGGCCTCGGACGATACGCTGCCTCCTCGGACGTAATAACTGTACAATAAATCACTTATTGCGACCCATTGTTGCAAAAGTATGGCAATACCTATTACTTATCGAAAATAAATGAAGTATATCATCGTGTACTAAACTGTTTATGGGGAAGAAAATCCGTAAAGGGTTACCACTCCTAGAACAAAAAAAAGTAACCAGAAAAATAATGTAGCTAGACCTAAACTAAAAGATAACTTAAACATGCTCAGTTGTTTTATATTCAACTGAATACAACGGCCACTTTATTCGAGATATAATTAATCAACGACCACTAACGATACCAAAGTTACGATTTTCTTCAGGATGTTCAAGAAACGATTTACAATTATATTTTCGTAAGGAACTCACAATCATTACTTACACTAAAGCAAAACCACAAAACGACCAAAAGGGCTGATGGCATACAAAAACCCCATAAGGGTAAAGGGACCCATCAAGTTGTGGCCATAGAAAGTAGTGATATCAGAGCCAAAATGGCTGCCACCAAGTTTTTCGTCCCAACCCTGATCACTCTACCTTAACTGACACCTCGGTGTTGTCAGTTAAGCTTGAGTGATCACGGTTCGGACCACAAACTTGGAGGCAGCCATTTTGGCTCTGATATCACTACTTTCTATCACCAAAACTTGATGGGTCCCTTTACCGTTATGGGGTTTTTGTAAGTTATTTGTCGAAAGTTCTTTAATACTTTAATAAATCAACAGAGATTGAGTTTTGGTTCGCTTTGCTATGACCAGAGCGCAGGGGTGCCAGTCGTGCAGCCGCCATGTTGGTTTGTACATCCCACCACAACAATAAGCTTCACTCATAACACACTACGATGATGACATGCCACCTCCATATTAATTATCCTTCCTCAAAGGTTGTACTGGAAATGTAATTTAGTGCTAAACTAGTTAAAGCACGAAGAGCAGAGCCAAACGAACAAAGCCAAACGAAAGATATCAGAGAATCCGCTTATTAGTACTTTGTTTGCGTGTCAACGAAGCGTAAACTGGAATCGCCTGGTGATTTAGAGGAATACATAGTTAGATATAATACAGGGTGTCCCAAAAGTCCCAGTCCAGCCTCATAACTTTTTAAAGGGTTGAAAGAAACTAGTGAAACGCTGGCAATGTACGTTTGGTTAAAAGATCTACCTTTTTGTACAACCGACATTACGCCTGCCCCCCCCCCCCAAGCAACCGGCATTACCCCTGCCCGCTTTGGGGGGGGGGGGACTCAGAAATTTCGAATGGAATGGAGGTAAAGGAATATCTTATTTGGATAGTGCTACGCAGTAATCAGTCAACCCACGCCAAGTCCATTTTGAGATATTCACATTTGCACAACCGAGCCCATTATAAAATTCATAGGAAAGTAATTTTTCAAAGTGATAGATGTAACAGGTAGATCTTTACTTGAAGATGATGTCACGAGTTTTGCAAGTTGAACAATCCACTATCATAGGAGCGACAGTCATTTAAAGTGGAACGATTGGTTACTACAGATTACAGGCGGTAGTAATTGCATTTTGCAATAACCGTTCATGACGACTTGAATGATTTTTGCTAAACACAGTTTGTATGACCAGGTAATTCAGCAATAACTAGTTTATCATACACGGCTAAGCCGTGTATGATTGAAGTCCTCTCTCCAGCAAAACTGACCCTATTAATTTCTCCGTTTCTATTCATATTTTGACCAAACGTGGCCAGACAGTAGATAGCAACTTTTCCAAACTTTACACCAACTTTTATGCAATTCCGTGCAAGAGTAAACGTAGGGCGCTACACGTAAATTTGAAAACTGTTCACTTGTTGTTGTTGTTCTGGTTCTTGTTCTTGTTCTGCTTCTTCTTGGCTAACACGGTTTCAGAAAAAAACTACTGCACCTACCTAAAATCTGAAACATGATCTAAGCCAGAAATTTCCCTGAGCTTCAACCTTACAGGGACCACTTTTTCGATTGGTCCATCCATTTTGGAGTTAAGTGACCCTAAACGATCATTTTGATTGTTTTACATTGTTTTAACCATTGTATTTAGGGAACAATGCCACTCACCAAACTCCACATTCATTCTTCATGCACGTGTTGTCTTTGCTAAAAAGTTGATTGTTAAACGGTAAAATGAATGAATTACAGACATAGGGCCTCAGGGCTTCGTCGGGCAGATGACCGGGTGTGGTTAACGCTCGCTAAACCCCCTTTGAAAGAATTAGTGTTCCAGCTAAACGCATGAATTTTTAAACCAAACTAAGCTGCCTTGTTAATTTCGTGGCCTTCGCCTCGAAATTGGCAGCTAAAAACGCTAGAATTGCGTATTTAATTCGAACCACCACTTTAAAGATCGTAGTACGGTCCCTATCTAAGCTAAACAGTTTTGGTTATGATTGATGGAAAGAATAGATCCCAGTCTTTCAGAATATCTAAAGCAAGTACATTTCGGGCTATTAAAGGGTTAGGAAAAGTCCTTTGAAATCGAATATCAACATACGCTTTTGCTGCTATGCCATTACAACTTACCCTTTAAACGGGCGTATGCTTGTCCCTATCTTAGCTAAATAGTATTGGTTAGGATTGCTATAAAGAATAGGTCCCCACCTTTCAGAACAGCCTAATCATGTCCATTTCGGGGTATTAAAACTCGCAAAAGCACTTTGAAATCAAAAATCAACATACACATTTCCCGCTATGCCATTACCACTTACCCTTTACACGGGCGTAGGCTGGTCCCTATCTCAGCTAAACAGTATTGGTTAGGATTGCTATAAAGAATAGATCCCTACCTTTCAGAAAAGCCTAAGCATGTCAATTTAGGGGTAATAGACTGCTCGCAAAAGCACTTTGAAATCGAAAATCAACATATGCTTTTGCAGCTATGCCATTACCTCTTCACCTTTAAACTAGGGCTATGCCATTACCACTTCACCTTCAAACGGGCATAGGATGCTATATACCTAAGTTAAACAAATTTGAATAGGACTGATAAAAAGAGTACATCCCTACCTTTCAGAATATCCTAAGCATGTCCATTTCAGACTATTAGAGGGCTCACAAAAGTATTTTGGAACCATCACCACTTCACCTTCAAACGGTAGAAGGACGGTCCCTATCTAAGTTAAACAATTTTGGTTAGGATTGATGAAAAGAATTTATTTTCGCCCTTCAGAAGCGCTTAAGTATGACCATTTAGGACTACTAGACAGCTCGCAAGAGCACTCTGAATTCGAAAGTTACTATAACAAGCAATTAAAAAAAAGGATCGCTTACACGAATTAAGGGTGACATACTTTAAATACGATTTTGGGGTTCAGTGGTTGCTTTTATGTAAAAGACGTATATCACCTTTCCTGTCCAGAATTGTTTTCTAAACGCTTTTGTTTCTATACACTATGTTTGTAGGATGCACGGTTTTTGCGAAAATGGAGGAAAATTGTCCGAAAATGTGACAGGGCTGCCATTTTTCAATATGGCGGCCGCTACAATTGAGATATGACTGTAGAATAACCGCCAAACCGTTAGTCTTACGAAATAAAGTCATAGGACTAAATTTATGTATCTTTTGATGCTCTACAACTTTGTTCCTATACGTTATGGCCGTAGGATGCATGGTTTCACCATAAATGGGGAAAAACTGTCGAAAAGTACTAAATTTTCTGCCATTTTCCAATATGGCCGCCTATAGCGCCAAGATATGACTGTCGATTTTTAGTATGTTATAAAGTAAGGTATAATCTTCCAGAAAAACCAAACATACCTTGTGTTTATATTACTTTGATGTCAAAGTCTATATTTACAATTTTGAAACTGCCACTTGTGCAGTTGTGGGTTGATTTCACAGCGCTATAGGTAGTGACACGTTCATGATAAAGGTTGACCGATTTTTGTGGACTGTAAAAATGAACCTTCGGCAGGCTGCTGGAGGGTTAACTCATTTTTTTTAGTTTTGTGGGTTGACTGGTTACTGCATAGCACTATCAGTTTGAAACTTCTTCATTAGGCGAGTAAAGTGCTGCAACGATTGCTTCGATACGATGAGCCCATCCTAAATGGCAGCCGGTCAAACATTAGGAATTTCCTCTACATCCCTATGTCTTACTCAGGCCAAAGACGTCGTCCTCTAAGGGACGTATATGGCAGCAAAATGTTTCGTTCACTTGAGTTGGATCACACCTACAACGTCTCTTGCGGTTTGAAGCCCAGAGTGTGGGCCTCAGTGTCTCTTCCCCCGCCCGTCATTGAGGCCCACACTCTGGGTTTCAAACCACAAGAGATGTTGTAGGTGTGATCCAACTAAACTGAACGAAGCATTTTGCTGCCATCTACGTCCCTTTGCGACTTCTTTGGCCTGAGTAAGACATAGGGATGTAGACGAAATTCCTAATGTTTGACCGGCTGCCATTTTGGATGGGCTCATCTTATCGAGGCAATCGTCGGCACTTTACTCGCCTAATGAAGACCTTTCAAATAAGATATTCCTTTACCCCCATTCCATTGGAAATTTCTGAGTTGGAGCCCCTGGGGCCCCTCCAAGGGGGGCAGGCATAATGCCGGTTGTACAAAAAAGTAGATCCTTTAACCAAACATACAATGCTAGAGCTTCGCTAGATTCTTTCAACTCCTTAAAAATTTATGAGGCTGGACTGGGACTTTTGGGACACCCTGTATAATATAATGCAATATATAACATATTCTTGTACCCCACAACCATGACCGTGGCTACGAATTTCTTATTGCCCCCCTCCCATCCCCCAGGGAGATTCTAACGAAAACTATGGAAAAAAAAAAAATTATTCGAATTGGGTAAGGTTTTTCAGCCCCCCCCCC
>JAHWFP010191784.1:0-46252 GCA_023313725.1 Lithobius niger | reverse complement strand
CCCCGTCCTTTCCAGCCTCAGTCCTGCGCACAACTACGTCAACGGCAAATTAAATGAGGTTTGTTTACTTAGAATTGATTGTTATGGTTGTACCAAATGCTTGCTGGATATCAGCGCGTTACAGTTTTAAGCCCTCTCCAGGCAGAAAGCAATTTCGTGCGAAGCGATGCGTTACTACGTGTCTACAAGGTCAAAATCGCTGCAATAGTACTGTTCATGTTGTGTTTAAGCACTAATATTGAAGTCGTTTTTGCACCATACTGCGACACCGGGCAGCCGCGAGCAGCCAGTCTGGTTAGGGCTGTAAAGTCCTTGCGACGTGATGAAACAGCTCGTCTTCAGTGCACAAACACAAACTGCAACAAGATGCTCTAGCACTGCATTAGTAATTCGACGTGTCGTATGGTAGAATAAAAAAAATCTGAATGCGTGGTGTACTGTAGAATATCTACTATATTGCACAGTATATTAAAAAAAATTGTCTTGTAACTTTTGCTACTACGATACGGCAGATGAGCTAGAATCTTGTGTGCGACGATGCAATCACTGACCAGATAAGTTTTCATCGGACGCTGATATTGGTTTTCTTACAAAAAAAAAAAAACTGAAAGCTTCGTTGTTTTACAGTTTCCCGTTCCCTTTGTTCTTGTTCAACAGACACTTACATTTTTTAAATCTTCGAACACCATTCACAAGGAACAAAGTACTTGTTTTACTAGCGTTTTATAATTATCTTTATTATTATTTGTAATTTTAAATCTGTGGGTAAAACTAATGTCGAACCAATAAAACTTACGTGAGTCTTCCCGTTACGGATTTTAAAAAAATGTGAAAGTCAGAGGCCATTAGGAATATCCCGCCCTTCCCTCCCTCTGGCCAGTCCGCCACTGTGAAAATTGAGCATCATTCGCTTTGCTCAGTCGTTCAAATACGTGTAATGAAATACTGTAATATATCGCACCAGAAAAGCAGGGAGGATAATGCAGTAATTAACAGCAAAAGTCTATGCGCGCATCGCATCCATTGTACCGTCCAGATTCAATCATAGCAATTCGGTGTACCATCCAGATCACCGCAAAGGTAGGTGACGACTCACTTTGTATTGTTCTGCGCGTAAAGAGAGGAGCCATCTCGACGTATACTTTAGCCTCTAACCGACCGCAATGTTGAAGAGCTTACTTGCCGAAATGCGCAGTTACATGCCGCAATTTTTCGTATGATCGGCGTTGAGCGCACACCTTTACGCTGAGGCAGGGCTGACGTCAGCCACTGATCGTGTACTATCGGGCGACGGTTTATCGCAGAAGGACCTTCTTATAGGTTAGCGGAAGTATTTTACTCAAAATCTAATTTTTTTGAGTATATGTTTTGAGCTTCTACACTGCAACTCTCCCACCACTAGACTAAGTTCCTCGGATCATAATTGCACAAATGTGTCTGGTTTTTGAGGAGATATCGCTGACGTAAATCGCCGACCCCCGTTTTTTGGCCACTACCACATTAATTCGACGTGTGACACATCGAATTAAAAAGATATTTTCATACTGACTGTGTGAAAAATCTTGGGTCTGTATTTTTTCCATTAACCTCGGGGAATTTCTACCACAATTTTTTTAAAGGAGGTTAAATATTCTATTGGTATTATTATTATTATTATTATTATTCTATTGGTATGCAAACATTGTTTTAGTTGCTTCCTTTACAATATTTGTGTAAGGGAAGTGATTTCCATAAAGTCACATTAATTTTTTATAATACTTTTCGCTACATCTTGAGAATGTATTTACACAATGAATCAACCTCAATCTATGAGCAATTTTCAGGAATGTTGGAAAGCATATTTATGTATAAGTAAACAAATTTTTACCACACCCGTGACAGGTACTACGGCAAAAATCCATAACAAAAACAGGAAAAAATGTACAATTTATGCAAAATCAAAATAGATTAAGTTAGAAATTTTCGAAAACTAAGAGGGGGGGGGGAGTATCGCATCCACGCTTTCCAACTGGCTGACTGATGATTATTAATTCACTAGTATTCGTGCAAATGGTTAGTTATTGTTAAGCGAACTTGCGGTGAAAATTTATCTTGAATTTGGAAACTCCACAATTCAAATTTACAATTTTTTGTCTTCTTGAACCAATCAGCCACCCCCCCCCCCCCCTTCCCACTAGCTAATAGCTTTTTTTTAGTAAATGCTGACGTTTTTATTGTGGACTATTTGTGTAGACAAGCAACGGCTGAATCGGATTTTAAGACTGACCATCATTCCTATTCCTACATGTTTTCGTAATTGTAAGAAAAACGAAACGTGAGGGAAATTAACTGACGTCATCGCGTTAGGGTGAATGGAAAGGGATGACGAAAGCGATTAGATATATTTGTTTCAGTATACAATTACTTATTTATTTTCTATCAAGAAAGTTCATTAGCACGGCTGGCAGGCCGTGCTTATTAGAGTTCGTTTGCGCACGAGAATTTTCAAAAACTGGACCGGAGGCGGAGGAGCCGCTAACAATATGAAAATGGTACATGTAACAATGGTGCAATAAAGACGTGAGGCGCACAAGATCGGGTAAGACAGATCACTCGAACAAGATGCAACGATGCTGATGGGCACGGCGAAAATAATATTGTCGTCGTATCTAGCTCATTTACGAAATAAACTGTTAACTCGTTAAAAACCCTAGTGAAACAGTCCTGATTTTCTCTTAAATCTTCAAAATTTAAACCGTCGGGTGCAATGTCCTTAATTTTGAGGCCTTACGACCTCAAAATTGGGCGGCCGACACGACTTATTTAGTTCTTCAATGCGGGCTTCGGGAAGCCACTTGATTTGTTTCCGCGATTGTTTGCCACGATATTGCATCTGCCTGCAACAATGCAAAAGCAACTGCCCTTTAAGATGACACATGCTAAATCAAGACACAAGCTAGTGCGTTGCCATAAAATAAGACATGGGACGAAGCTTGGGCGGAACATGAATGCATTTCTAATGCTCAGTTTTTTCGCAAACAAAATTGGGTGTACAATGTAAATAATGTACAAATGATAGACCAGACCATAGCAATTCCAATAAAAAAGAAGAGAAAAAGCCAACAAATTAACAGAACAAAAAAAAGGCCTCGCCGTTTAGAAAAAAGGATTAGAGCTCGTATCCCCATACTCACAGCTGTCAAGGAACACGAATAAAAAAGGATTAGCGTTCACTCGAACGCAACGAGCTATAATTTGAACTCCAATTCCAGGGAACAAGGACAGTGACATGCCAGCCTCCATGTACTACTTACATTACTAATGAAGCAAACAAAACGAATGGAGATTTTACACAAAAATAAACCATATACACATACAGGAAAGAGAATGAAAACATAAACCCACAAACACATGAAAAACGCCATAAACAGCAAAACACAAACAAAATTGTAAATGCACACAAAATACATATATAGCCACTCACATGAATCAAACTTAAAATGTAAAACGCAGACAAATTAAAAAAAAAAGCCTATATAATACACAAATTAAGTGCATGTACACGCACAAACTTTACAAATACAAACAGTGTTCACTTTCTGACATAACCATTGAGTAAACCGAATCCTTGCTCCCTGGAATTGGAGTTCAAACTATAGTTCGTTGCGTTCAAGTGAACTCTAATTAGTTTTTATTCGTGTTCCTTGACAGCTGTGAGTATGGGGATACAAGCTCTTAATTCTTTTTTTTCTAAACGGCGAAACCGTTTTTTGTTCAGTTTATATATAATTCCTTTTTTTTCCCCCATTGGCCTTATCAATTCGCTCTTATCAGACAAATTCCGACACGACTTCGACATTAGTAGTCCCCGACGGGAGGGCAAGTCTTCCCCAGCCCTCCCCCTGGTGCCACCGCTGTAAGCCGTACCACATTTGGACAAAAGAAATGCGTAGGACTCGTACTGAAAGAATCTAAAAGTTGCAGATATATTATTTGGCCGAATTCAGCATTGTGCAAGAAGTCACTCACAAGCTGCGAACAAAAACTAAACCAGTCCACGTAAGAAGGTCTACAACATACAAAAAGTACACAACTTAACCTTGGACGATATTCAACATACTACTACTGCCAGGTCCACTTTGTCCCCACTCGAGTAGGTGGTCTTCGGGATGGTCGTCTTCGTAATAATTTGCACTTTCGGCTGCGGATGAAAGCCGGAGCTTGGAATCTTCCAACTCATACTCCATGATGCAACTTCATAAACCACATAAATCTTCACAAAGGTCAAGCTCATCCATTCCTGAGGCAGGGAGGGGAGGGAACTGCCGTAACTATCACACACCCACTCGTAGGAACCAATATTTCTGGATTTGTCAGTGATGAACTTTTCTTACTTAGCAAACTATTGGAATGGGGACAAAGTCCAGGTAGCTCTAACTTCAGTTGTTTTTTTTTAGGTTAGATCTGATCTTAAACTACCTAAGAAAAGCAGAAAGTAAGCTCGGCCCATCAAATTCAAGGGTTGCTTATCACTGGCTTCTTTCCCTTCTTAACGTTAATTCCACTGTAAGGTCGAACAGGACAGGTGACAACAAGTACATTGCTGTTAAAAAAATTGGCTACTTATCATTCAAAGGGATCATGTAATAATTACGTAGCTTAACTCTGGCAACTTCTGATGACAGCTTGATACCACAACAAACTGTAGCCTAGGCATAAAACAGTAAAACATGCAATATTGCAACACAAACTGTTGTAGTAGATTTTTATTCTTGCTCATCATGGCTGGCACTTTGTACAATTAAAGGCGCCAATACTAGGATAGGGATGCACCGATTATTTGGTATCGGCCAAAAATTTCTAGCTTTTTGTATTTAGCTGAACCAGTCCAGTGCAATTAGTACTTTAGGTCGGAAAAATTTCCCACAAAGATGAACAGAGTAACATACTACAAGTCCCCTAAATTCCCACTAGAGCTTTCGCCACCATTTTCATAAAATGGCTGCCGCCAGCTACCAAGTCGTCTATTTTCTTAAATATCACACAAATTTTACACCTACCGAAAATTATACAGAAAAGACTAAAATATCAGGGCCACATAATTTTAGTTTTTGTCTGCCTATACGAAAATATTCATTACCTTTTATTTACATAGCAGTTTCCCTCCCATGGAGCTTTATTATCCCTAGCTTGAAAGTTGGCTTCCCTGCTGGTCTCGTAACTCACTGTGCATGACAAGAACTGGGTCCATCTAAAGCTGATCGCGGCGGAGCGCAGCATCTTTCTTCTAACCCGCATGAACCTAGTCTATTTGTGGGGAGGCTCGGTGGGTAAAAGGTGATCTATATTTTCGTATAGGCAAACTAAAATTAACCAGATGGCCCTGGTATTTTAGTCTTTTTATTGCCACGAAAATAACCATTACCTTTTATTTACACGGCAGACATCGTCACAAAAGACGGCGGGCTAGGTTCAGAGTACCCACGTTACGAGCCTGCGGCCCCACGGACAGAGTCCGGGTGGAACCAACGAATGTTTCTCCAGCCTGGATCCGGGAACCTCAGTCCCATGGGTGAGCAACAGGAACAGCAAAAGCCAGGGGATGAAACAAACAGTCCGACACTAGGGGAAGGTAGAATTGCAAACAAACAAGATGCCAACCGACCTTGGTCGGGAAGCGAGATGACGAACTTGATTCCAAAACAGGTGTCGCTGGCAGGCTGGAACCGACAAAGTGATCCATGAACCGGAACTGATGAAGTCGCCTTGTCGTGGAATCGGAACGCAGAAGGAATCGCAGGAAGCAGATGTGGAAGCATGAGCAAAAGAAGCAGAGGGTCGGAACAGTCATCGTCATGTTAGTGCACAGAATAGGATGGGCGATTCGTTGCTGGTGGAACATACGTAACAGGAAATCGACGAAACTAAGTGCCATTGGCAGGATACATTGCTCGGAGGGATCCGGCGAGGCATCAGGAGACGTAGTAGGATTGAGTCCCCAAGAGGATCGCAGCATCGGCAAGGACGGAGTACGGTATAGCATACGAGGACCACGAAGATTGACCGAACCGCTGTTGCATAGTTGTCCGTTGTCTGTCTTCTCTCCCAGCCTGTTGGTGTTTACCGTCCTTCTCTTTTTTTATTGAAAAACTGGACCTGTGAGAAATCGAAGGAAATCGCAGGTGGAATCACAAATGTTGAAAAGGTAAGAAGAGGAATCGGACCAGATCGTGGAAATGAAAAGGCACGTTCTGATTGTTCGTCGACGGGTTATCCGCAAGAATCGATTGTGAAGAAAAACTTTTTGATGATGGACCTGAATGAAACGAGATGAAGGAGGGAATTGTGCGAGGAGTAATGGTCCCAGGTCCAGGTTGTAGACTCCGAATCGGGAGCAGAACCCCTCGCGGTCCGGAGTGGATTCATATAAAAAAAGGACGGAGAATCTTGAGTAATCGAGTTTAAGGTAGCACATAGAACCCTAGGGCAACTCCCTTAGCCTTTTTTCGACACGGCGAACAAGGTAGGGTCCTGGTGGAAGTGTCAGAGTGTCGAAAGATTCTGTTAAGACCAGGAAGAAGGAGGGTGCATCATCGTATTGCCAAACCGAGTAAGATGACAAGGCTTGGCAAGAAGGAGAAGCGGCTGCTTGGGACCGAATCCAAAGGGCACGGATCGGGCGGAACTGTAGGCTCGAAGCCGGCTGCCTAGGACGCTGTGGAAGGTGAATGGGTTGACTCCAGGGGAATTGGATCCAGTGATGAGCAAGGAGGAACCGAAGCCAAGTCTGATATTGGGAGAGTCCGAATGGATTCGGAAGAAACGGTCTGAGGGGTTGGCAAAGGCGTGAAGGAAGGTGCAGCCGTGGCCGACAGATCTTGGTACGGAGATGGCAGCGGAGAAGGAACTACTTCATACAGCTGTCGCACAGTTGAAGGGGATGGAGAACAAGAGTGGGAACGAGGAGCGTGAGGGGAACGGAGACGTAACGTCACCGGGGCTCCATAGAGAAGCCTGGTGCGGGAGCGACCGCAATAAAAGACACGTAGTGGGGATGAGGACGGAAGAGGAAACAGCCAAGGAATCTTGTGTTTGAGGAGACGATAGTTCATCCTAAGCACTTGGTATCGAGAATGTAGAACATCCAGATCATTTGAGAGGGTAACTACTTCCGATTGCAGAGTCAAATTTTGATCTAGAGCAATGGCGGATCGAAGCATCGAGTTTTCGGATCGCAGAGACAGAAGTTCAGTTGAAAAACTCTCAGCCTAGGAGAGGACGAATCGTATGTTAAAGTCTACGTCCTCCAGATATCGGATCGACAGTTGAAGTCCTCGCGTAAGGGCTGCCCGGATCGTGGAAGCGGGTGGAAACTGGGCAGGTTCAGAAGATGGTGGCGTCGCTGTTTTCTCGATACAGGCATGTACAGGTCGAAGTGGAGAGTCCACAGTTGAGGTAACGTTCAGTAAAGGTGGTGACCTGACTACGGTTGAGGGCAGCATTGGAACCGTTGTTCGGGGTGGCTGTGTTGAACCGCAGGGAAGCCATCGGGAATCGCACATTCTTGATTTTAAGTTCTTACTTTAGACGTGATGGAGGACGCGGGGATCGGAACCCCGACGTTCCGGGAACCGCACTGAGTTTACTTGGTGAGGAGGTTGGAAGTGTGGCCGTAGTGGTAACCGGAGGTAGGACGGAAAGCCGAGACGAGCTTGAAGTAGATGATGCAGGTAAACTGGAAGTAATTGCTGTAGCTGGTTGTTCTTTTTGCCGACGTTGACGATCTGCTTGTAGGCAAGAGTTCCTCTGGTGGCGGCGAATCTCCTTCCATTTCGTCGAGAGATTTTAATGCTTATGGCACACAGAAGATCCACACCGTTGCACTGTCGATGGTGTTGGCAGCAAGGATGAGGATCAAAATTTCTTTGGTCCCTGCTGCGAATCCAAAGCACACACACAGTTTAGGCTCACGAACGTAGGCAATTTTGGCAGGTGGCAAGGGGTCCTTGGATGAAGAGGAATCGGAAGACATGGCTGACACTGTATCGGACGGACGAAGATGACGAAGAGACCGTTAAGATTTGAAGTTTTGCACCACAACGGAAAGCGACCCCTAGTGGCGGCGTGGTGAAGCAGACACTGAAGGTCCCGGATGCGAAGTGTCATGGCGGTGAGGGATCGAAGGTGGCGAAGAATCAACGTTGCTGCTGGGTGTAGGTTGGAACGAACATAGTTCGGTGGAAAATGATTTCGCTGATTCAATGGTAAAGGTAAGCGATGGGCTGGGCCGTGGCCTGAGTGACGCATAGTGATAAAGAACCGAACATGATTCTAATCGCTTTTGCATGTGAATCGCCTGGAGTAGGAAAGGCCCGGCTGTTTGAAGGAGATCTTGAAGATGCACCAATGGTTGTCTTGATGCGGTAACCGAAGAACTGAAGAGGAAAAGAACAACCAGAAATTGGGAGTTAGCGATTGGCATGAGAAATCGGTAAAGGAACCGAGACTCAGGCGGATCCCAACAGCTTGGATTGAAGACTTGGAACTACTGTGAGAATCGTTCCTCTGTCTTTCGTAGAGTCTGTAATTGGCGACAAATTGACCATGTAGGACTGACGGAGGAACCGGCTAGTGTGGATCCCTGAATAATGGGTCGGAGTTTATGGTGATGCCGAGAAGGAAAGTCTTCCTCGCGACGGATTGTTGTAAAAGAAGCAGGCTACGGAATTCGAAACAGCGACCTCATGCTGCGCAGCCGTTGACCCTACTCAATGAGCTATAGTCATTGGGGAAATCGGTGACAAGTCTTCTGTGCAGGAACAGTAGCATGTAGTAGCAGAGGAACCGGCCACGGGTTCTGGCTGGGGACGACAGACCGGGGTTCTCCTCTTACGGATCGGTGTGATTCCGGGTATAAGCGGGGGAGGCGTCCTAGACATCCGAAGTGGAGAACGAGGAAGAAGGAGCAGAAAATCGGGCGATGCTGGACCGTTGTTCGAGGCAGAGAAGGTCCGACGGTGAAGAGGGAAGTGTGCTGGGAAACACTTGGACCAGCGACGGTGGCCTGAACGGCCCTGGAAAGCAACAATTGGCAGGACTGACTGAAGGAATGCAAAACTGTCGTTGGAATCACGGGAAGGGAACCGACAATTGCAAACCCGCTGGTGGAGAGAATCTCAGCGGAGGGCTCGGCAACCCTCCCAATGGCGTTGAAGCAACAGGTGAGGGGAGGACCGGCCGCAAAAGTGGTAGATGAGGTCAAACCGGCGGAACGTTCCGCTAGTAGGGAACTCTTGGAGAAGCTTTGGAAAAATGTAGGAAGGTGGCTGAAGCGGCAGGCGGTTATCGTCCCAACACGCAGCGAGTCCTTACGTTTGGAAACAAGATATGGCTTCTGTGAGATGCTGGTTGAGGCAGCTGGCGGAGCAGGTGAAGCAAAGGTAGTGGAATGCGGGTCGGCCTCATCGGTAGCAGGATAGGGTAAGGGGATCGCCCCCCCCCCCCCCCCCCGCCCCGGAGGACGAGTCCGCACCAGCAAACAAGATCGGTGAATCCATGAAAAGCTCCCAAGAACAACTGGTTGACGCAACTGCCCTAGGAAGAAAGATACTGCGCTCTGCCGCGATCCACTTATACAAACGGAGCCAGTTCCTGTCATGTGTAGTGAGTTACGAGACCAGCAGGGAAGCCAACTTTCAAGCTAGGGATAATAGAGCTCCATGGGAGGGAAACTGCTATGTAAATAAAAGGTAATGATATTTCGTGGCAATAAAAACATAGCTAAAACTAGCTAAAACTACAAAAAAGCCCTTATGATGTTTTCGCTAAGACCAACCTTTTTTTTTATTTTGCAGTCTAAGCTACCAGTTTACTGAAAACGTGCAATGAATTCAGCAAAAAATAACAAATTGTGAACAAACAGAGACGAGAAAAATTCCAATGGGATGCTTTTAATTAGCAAACTAGTTCAAATTGGCTTAATTACTTGCTAAGAGAAATTACATTCGACAGAATTTAGCTGTTACACAATGAGGGATAAGTAGCATAAGAGAAGTACAAGCCGAGCAAGTATTGTTAGTTGCTGTATTCTTGTTTATATTGTTGTAGCAGCTATTGCGTTTGATGGCAGATAACTTAGTTTCAGTTTGTGCTCTCTAAAAAAAAAAAGCCATTCAAGCGTTTGATGGCCAGAAGTAAAATTTAATTTCTAATCTTCATATTCACTTAAATAAATACAGACGCAAACATATTTACATTGTATTTTGGACTTATAGGTCAGATGGCCAGAGCGTTGACTCAAACCCATGACCTTTAAAACCAAAAACCAAGCTCCCACCTCCGAGCCATACTGACACGGCTCAGCGGCATTTAACGCTTGTTGAGCCGGCGGCTTTCCGTCCTGTTTAATCCTTATTTCACGTTTGAGTGTTCCATTCATTTCTTTCGGTGTGGGGCGCAGCAAATAAGCGTCCCTCCAGTGGCGATTGGAAAGTATGTATTTATATGTATACATATGTGTTAAATGATGCCTGTGGATGTTTCCTTAAAAAAAAATAAAAACAAAGGTCATAGGACAAAGGTACAAAGGTCGTCAACGGTAGGACCTCGGCCATTGGTTTCAAAGGTCATAGGTTCGATTCCCCGCTCAGATAGTCTAGCTACAAGTCCAATGTAAAAAGGTTTGCATCTGTTTTTATTTAACTCTTATTGAGCCGTCGGCTTTCCGTCCTATGCAGATAGTAATGTATCTTTAATAACACACACTGTCTGCATCATCCTCGGTGCGAATTCAATGTAGTCTGTGGGAGGTTTTTGCATTTCAATGTTTGTGGAATTGTTGGATCCCATACCACGACATTGGCCACACATATTGCCGTATCGCAAACCCGACTACCTACACCCAAAAGCACACTCGCAGCTTGGTTTGCAGTTGCATGTGCTGAGGTTGAGAAGTATGTCGGGGACCGATGCCTGAAGGGTTGTGAAAAATTCCAAAGCGGTCCTTACTGTGAAAGTTCATATTCAAATTCATGTTGATGGAAGAAAACCAAACACACTCAGTTACACAACAACGGACATTGACCACTTACAGCTCATTGTTATGCTAATTTTTGACAGACTGCTGTGTCTCCGACGTCTGGCTGTTCACTCGAGTTACATGTATGCTGTCTCCATGGTTATGAAGTTGGAACAGGTCTTAGCCGACGATACTTCTCATGCAGTTAGTCTACATCACTCCACGTCATGAAGAGTTATCACGGAATTCTTCTCTCAGCAAAAATCGGATGTTGGTGCTGGATGGGCCATACATGTTCATAAGACTGGCTCCACTCATCACATGCTGCTGGATGGCTGACAATTCTAGTCCATGCAAATGTCTGTCAAATGGTGTCTTTGATTTAAGTAATGCCACAGTATGTTCACACCCTATCCAAATTCAAACCATGGAGACAGCAGACATGCAATTTGAGCGAACGGCGGTTTTAGCAAACCTGATTAAGACAGACATCAGTCATAGCAGTCTATCAAAAATTAGCACGACAGTGAGGTGTGAATGGTGAGTTTCCGTTATGAAACTGAGCATTTTGGGTTTTCTCCCATCACTGACTTTGAATATAAACTCGACACAGTAAGAACCGCTTTGGAATATTTCATGCTAAAGGGAAGCATTCTCCCAATGGATGCTAGGAAAAGCTAAGGCGCTTGTGAAAATATGTTGTTCCATCTCTGGGTTTCAGGGATATTAAGACTTTTAATTAGGCCTACAAACAGGAGTGTATTATGCTGAAGTGTCTGTTGTGCATCTGTTAGGTGTGCGCGCAGCCACACCATCGTCGCACATGCGAGTCAAGCCTTACTGATGGCAAGGATCGGAGGGTGCCACTCTTCTCTGCGACTGCTCTCTAAGGGCACTGCGGCCCTTCAAAGGTGGCCCCCAAAACCCGGTCCCAACTCAATAACTCTGGATCCGTTTGAGCTACAGTAATAAGCTTTGGTGTGCAAAATAACGGTAATAAGGGCTACGAATCCATTGCATTTGCAAGATATCCACTAAGGAAGGGACCTAAATAGTGGGGAGGGGGGGGGGTGGCTTAGCCTTCCCAACTTCGTTCAACGTCCCATAACAGAAATCGATTCCCCAGAAAGGGTCCCACAAAGGGAGCCTTTTGTTGTAAATCCATGGGACCAACCGGTTCCGAGGATAAAGGATTGAAACTCTATGGTTCAAATTGAATGAGCAAAATCTTCCGCAAGAACCAGTGGGCCATCACAGGTCAAACGTAGTACTAATACGGCTTTCCATCACATCCTGATGATACGACATTCAGATCCGACATCGTTGCTTGTGTTTACTTTGTGATTCAAGTCTGACATCATTGCTTTTGTGTGCACTTTGTGATTCAAGTCCGTATGATGCCCGTTTACAGTAACGAGGAAATAACGATATTTATTTCCTATATGGATGTGGAAATGATAACACCCATGAAGCATGTCTTTACCAGGTTCAGTTTCTAGATCACCGCTTTCCCGACACGCACATTTTCATCCGTGCATTGCCAACTAAGGGAGCATGGCCCCCGAATAATGATGTAGATGACCTAGGACCGTCTAGACACCAGCCATTGAAGAGGCGCTCTTGGAAATGGTCGAGTAAACCATCTCAACAAGCACAAGATGAATTACTGCTAAAGTAGGGGTTTCACACGCAACCGTTTGGAGAACACTGCATGAACAACTCCTATATCCATGCCATCTTCAGCAGGTACAGGCACTGCAAGGCAAGAGATCACGCACTGAGGCTGGAATTCTGTCAATGGCTATTACAGCAATGTACTCGAAATCCACAATTCATGAATATTTCATTTTTTTTTTTACATACGAGGTACAGTTTACAAAAGATTCTATTATAAACGTCCATAATAATCACATCTGGGCAGACAAAAAAACCCGTGCAATCGTACAATCAAGGCATGCAAATGTATGGGGTAGAATAGTAGGGATTCATTTGAAAGGACCATTTATCTTGCCACGGATTCTGAATGGTGATAATTATCCTGCAACACGATTTGCCCGATTTATTGGAGGAGGTGGTGCCACTACACAGGAAGAAAAAAATTTATTTTTTGCATGATGGTCCTCCAGCACACTTCCGAATTACTGTCCGAGACCTTCTGGCAAAGTCTACCCTAACCGGTGGATTGGTAGAGGGGGCCCCATCGCCCGCCCAGCACATTCCCCAAACTGTAATCCCCTTGACTTACCGACACTCGTCTACAGTCAGCCAGTCTCAGATGTTGAGGTACTCCATTAGCGGATACCCCTGGAAGCCTTGAACGGGTACGGCAGTCAATGGGACGACACGTACAAGCATGCATTGGGGTTGGAGGGAGACATTTCGAACATTTACTTTAAATGTGCCATCATCAATTTGTTGGGTGTCCACAAATGCTGCGAGACCTCATACTGTGATGTACAACTGACAATGCAGTGATGAATCCCCATTTTGCATCCTTGATTTAACTCTTTGAGGTTCGTGCATGGCACACTTAGGGGTTTTGTGCAGTGGAAGGCCTCAAGTTGCTCCCCCCCCCCCCCCCCCCCGTGGGGACCTTTAGGGATGGGGAGTCAATTGAAGTCAGTTACATGGTCCTGATTGGAAGCATGTGATGGAAATCCGTAATAGTGCTATGTTTGACCTGCGATGGCCAACTGGTTCCTGCGTATTACATAAAGCAAGGTTTTGTTCGTTTAATTTAAACCATGCAGTGCTTTCTTTCAAGCCATCTGCCTCGAAACCGGCTGGTCCTAAAGGAATCCATTGAAATACTAATAAGTTCGTTGCAAATGCGCCGGAATATGGCAAGGACCTGGTGGTTACTAACTGCTATCCAAAGTTAAAACAAAAATTTTAAATTATAAAAATTAAAAGAGTTTAAAAGTTTAAAAACAAAGACGATTGTCCGGCCGTAAAGGAAGGGTTGATGGTGTAGGGTTGGGGTCACGAATGCATTGCCACCAAGGTTAGACCCAGGGCCGTACCTACCCCCCCCCCCCCTCCAAACCTTCCAAGAAACACACACAGTTGGCAAATTCGGATAAATTTTCACTGCAAATACTCGTTTCCACGAGTACTGGTTAATTATTATCATTCGGTCAGTTTGAAAGTAAAGTTTAAAATACATTTTTTTTTCATCAGTTTTCGCCACACTTTTGTGTAGCATGGGAGTAACTGAAACGATGCCCCTGGTCATTTCTGGTTGCTTTCTTGCACCTCTGCTCGTATCCACGGGACTGGTAAGAGTATGTGAGCTCATAACTTGGACGTAACGAGTGAAGAAAAAGCAGCTGCACGAATATTTGCGTAGTTGGCGAAATTGAAAATTGACTTGGCGAAAGTGAACACTGACTTGGCCGTTTTGTTTTCTAAGTCACCACCATGACTTAAAAATATCACAGATAAGGTAAAAAATAAAAACAAAAAATGCACAAAACTGTATCCCCACCGAGTTTTAGATCGTGACAACAATTAACTTTGTGAAATTCGCACACAGTTGGCAAACTAAAAACTGAGTTGTCCATTTTACTTTTTATAGTTCTTCTTCGGTTAGACAGTGCCGCTAAGAAGGGGTTTCAGCGTGGAGCAACTCGTAACTGGTATTTTAGGAGGGTAGAAAATTACTGATATATTAATATACCAAAACACTACATCACTGCCAGGATTTAAAACGTTTCTTAGGTAAAGCAGAAATACCAACAAGCTATGCATAAAACAAAACTTAGTAAGGACTTCTGCCAAGTTATCGCCGTGTGAAGTTGTGATATCAAATAAAATCTCAAAAATTAATGCAGAGTTGCCTATTTGATTTACTAGTTCGTCTGCCAGCCCACCAGTGCTCGGTTTTAGCTAAAACAAAAACGTGAACTAAAGCCATACTTCATGAAAACCGGGTACAGTTGGCAAAATCAAAAACCGAGTAGGTAAAATTGAATAAGCTGTTCGATTTTCTGTTAACCTATCGCCACTAAAATTTGAATTTGTACTTAATTCAGAAACTACATTTTCCAAATCAAACTTGTTAAAAATTTTGTCCAAAATTTGACGATAAAGAGTTCATAAGATCCCATATTAAAGGACAAAAGCGATCCAAAGACCACGAAATGAGGGCAAAAATTACTCTAAGGGACCGGTAATTATTTATCGCCAGAGAAAATGGGGGGATCATGAAGTTTTTGGACCCCTTCAAGGGGGGTCATACATTTTTGTCAGGTCCCGTCAAAAGGGGGGGGGGGTGTCAAAAACACATTGACCAACTGGAAGAAAAAGTCATTTTTGGACCTCAAAAATGGCACTTTCAGCAGTCAAAATTTCCAAAAATGGATCAACTTCTGGGGGGCCCCCCAGACTCCGCCCCCCCTGCAGCAAGTACTTACAGGGATTTAAAACTTAGTACAGTTGATGCAAGTGTAGGTTTTACTAAGATTTTTGTAAAAAAAAAAAAAAAAGCCTTGGCACCTGGTTTCTTCTGTATTCCAGGTGCTAACTATGTTACGGATGTGGGCATACAAGCAAACAGTGTTTTCATCGTACTTAATTGTCCGAATCTCGACAAAAGATGGGAGTAAGGAACAATTTTTTTTTTGGGGGGGGGGGGGTGGTCACATTACTTTTGGACCTTAGAGTGGGAGGAGCAAGTTTTTTAGAGAAGCAAGTTTTTTTTCAGGTCTTAAAGGTGGGGTTCATCGAAAATGTGGTGGTCCCATTTTCATTTCCTCCCTTCACCCCCACGACTTTAAATAATGACCGGTCCCTAAGATCCCCTGAATCAATGGGAAAAAAATTAAATTGGAGCATGTTGATTTCAAATGTGGAAACTTTTTTCCAATACCTCAAGTTGTTATGGACAAAACTGACGTAAAAGGTTTTGCCATTTCTTTCATCTTTCGAGAGCAGATTTAATTTATTTAAAAAAAAATCCATTTAAAAAAAGTTTTCTGTCTCCAGCAGCGGGAGGGGCAAAGTGGCCTAATGGTTAGCGTGACCGTCTCCAATACCAGAGGTCCTGGGTTCGAATCCGGTCTCAGCCACCCCGGCATCCACAGGCAGAGAAGGGCCCTGTGATGTCTCGTGCTCATGTCGATTGTAGCATGTAAAAAGAACCTAGGATTTCCGATAGGACTTACCTAGCAAAATTGACCCTCTCACCTTCTGGCGTCATGGCTAACGCTGGGTGCGCGCCAAAAAGCTACAGCCTCCGGCAGCGGAGGGGCCCACCACTCCCCTGCTGCACATGCTTCACACAGGAGTCATAGTCATTCATTATAGCATAACGGTCCAAAATGTACAATTAAACCAACCCCCCAATCGTCAATGACCAGCTGGCCCCTGTTTATATAATTTTAAACTGAACTCGGTTTAAATTAATTTTGAAAAAAAAAATCAACAAAAACGTGATAGGTCACAATAATCTTTTTACGAAACCTACCATCCTAAAAAATGAATAAAAAAAAATCACCAAAATTTGCTTGACAATTTGTTGGTTCTGTGTTCACTGGAGGCCAGAAACAGGCACTAAAATAGCGTAAAATGCATAATGCATCAGCTTCCGGGGCTCTGCCCCGGACCCCGCTTGGGGAGCTTACAACGCTCCCCAGACCCCCTAACAGACTTTGCCAGAACCCATTAAAAATACCTTGCTGGAAACACTACTGTCATTTTTTAAACCAGTTGGCAAAATGAGAGTCTCCCCCCCCCCCCAACCAAGTACACTTCGCTACGGCCCTGGTTAGACCTACCAGGGACACAGTGGTCCCCGATGACATCGCCAAACGTGAGGGACGAGTGAAGGAAAAAAACCGTGTGAAAAGACGAGTAAAGGGAAAAGCACATCTAGTATGGGACATGGTACGACGCTGAACATTAGCAGCAACATGGGGGGGGGGGGGGGGCTAAGTTGCCTATGCCACCATTCGGCCCCTCCCTGGGTAGATGTCTTGCCAATACGGTGGATTCATAGCCCTTACTACTGCTATTTTGCACATCAACGCTGATCACTGTAGCTCAAACGGATTCAGAGTTGGGTAGGGCAGGATTTTAGGGGAGACCTTTGAAGGGTCGCATCACAGTGCTCTTTGGGGATCCCGTGTGCAGTTTAATGAAGCAAACAAATAGGTTGGATAATCTTGTTCTGCACCCTGGTGTCATCCGCGTAGGCAACCAGAAGTGGCGAGATGACAGTCATCAAATTGTCCGATTAAATAAACACTTATGTCTCTGCAACAACTTGACCTATTTACTTTTTCTATGGCTCGTTTTATTGCTTTTAACGGCTATACCACAGTTGCTTCTTTCCCAACCTTAAGTCTGAGCTTGAGTAGGGGATGACGTCTGGAGCAAGGGCTTGGTACCACGGTTGAGAATATTTGTTTGCTCAGACACTGACTTGAAAGCCATTTCTTAAGCACAGACTTGAGCACTTGCCTCCACTGTTGCTCTCAGGCACCGACTTGAGACTCGAGGGTACCTCAGATTTAAGTCAAACATCAAGTCACGTCTTGGGCGACTTGAGCAAGGCGATTGTTGCCGATGGAGGCATTTTAGCTGGAAGAACGTCTGGAGCAAGTGGACCAGGGACGTACACACCGGGAAGGGGGGGGGGGGGCGCAGAGTTCGTACCATTTCAGCTGAATGGATTTCAAGGACTTGTAAGGACTTTTTTAAAGGACTTGTAAGTACCAAGTGTCAAGCACACTGGACACCGTTGAAAAGAGCTGCAGCCCACTTATGTTAAATTTCTTACTCATGAAGCAACTAGTAAAGGCCACTATTACGGGTCTAATTATGTATAGTTATTTTCGGTTGGGTTACATAGAAAATTGTCTCCAATTTCGAGTTATATCCCAGATAACGATACAAAAGTCCCGAAACGTTCTCCACAGAAGTTTGTTTTAAATCTGTTTCCAGTCTCTCTTAGGGGAAGAAAAAAAAAACTACCCGACAATAACAAGCAATACTACAAAATTCGCGGACAAATAAAAAGAGGGTGCGTTGATTAAAACTGAGGCAAGCTCGTCCACCAAATATGCCTTCTAATATACCAAATTCAGTACGTACATAATACCTACTTTATACTCTGCCATGCTAAACACTGTCAATCTTGGCCAGACAGAGTACCGCCAAATTAATGTAACGTGCTGACTGTAGTCACTGCCAGTGAAACACAGGCAAGCTAACCTGAACAAAACTTATGAAAATTATTACAGCGAGAGCTTGGTAGATACTGTCATTGCCATGCAACGGTTTCCAAGATTTCTGAATGAAACTGCCATCCACTTTATGAATGCAGCTGTGAAGAAGTTAGGGATTCAGCATCCAACTGATTTGAAAAAAATATTTGAAATGATATATAAACAAAAACTGCCGGCTGAGGCTTTATTCAATTGGTATGGAAATTAAAAGAAGGACTTGCAAGGACTAAGTACTGCATTTTCAATTTTACAAGGACTTGTAAGGCCTCACAAATGGTAAAATGAAAAATAAGGATTTATAAGGTTTGTAAGCACTGGTACGAACCCGGGGGGGGGGGCTGTAGCCCCTGTCCTAGCAGGAAAGTGCCCTTTAACCTGTAAAAAATCGCCTACAGAGCAGGAGCAGTGATGTAAAACGTATAAAAAGCGGCGGGGGGGGGCAGGAATGATTTAACGCCCCAAAAGGGAGGCAATGAGAGTTAAAATGCTCAAAAAAGTTCTCAGAAAAAACACAAGTAGCCCCTGCCCTCTCGGGTGCCTGTGCACTTCCCTGAGTGGACCCATTCTATAGTTAAAACTATTCCGTAGTTGTGCAATGGATGTAAAATTAAGTTTGTGTTTATTACTAGAGCCTAGAGGACTACTGAAACCAAGCACTTTCTCTAAAAAAAATAACTAGGACACAGACAAGAAAGATGGTTTAGCTTTCCTCATGTAACAAAGAAATTACATTGATACAAATCCCGTGTCCTACAGCTTGATTGTTGTATTATCCAGAGATAAGTTCAGCGCAAACGACATAGTTAATTGTTAAATATCCGTTGCATTCTCCGCTATCTAGAGCACTTCCTTCGCTTAGGCTACATTTCCCATATTTTACTCCTTGTTTCGTATTTAGAAAGAAAATTGAAAGCACACCTAAAGATCATAACATGAAATAAAGCCAGAAAAGAGCACAAACACTGTCATGCTGTTTCAGTCTCAAATCAAGACCATTATCAAGTGCCAAAAGATAAGGTCAATAAAGCATGGATATAGAGGAAAAAACAACACCCATCTTCATCTGGGCAAGTTGGCTAGGATAAGTAAAGGACGGGTCAGAACGGAATAAACGTTTCCCGGGAAGAGGCCGAACATTTGAAATCAAGTATACAGGAACTTCCACACACCTCGTATGTGTACTACCTAAAGTTACATGCTTGTTTCTTGTTGCTTGGATAACATTATACCTGTGAATTTTTGCATTCTTGCTCTCTTTTTCCTTGAGATTTAGAGCTGCGTCGATCCGTCCTAGCCTCACAACCCTCTGCGCATGCGCAGCCCTCCTTAAGTGCTTGATCGGAGGCAAGGCCATCTTTCGTTCACACACGATCCGTCACGACGGTTGCTCTGCCGTCTCTCGTTCTCTGGACCTGGATTTTCCTGTCATTTTTCGTCAACCTTCTCCCGCATCACCTTGACTCTCCTCCGTCACGAAAGCTCACCATTTCCCTGCATCCGACCCTGCATTCGCATTCGTCCAATGGCGGCATTCGTTTTTAAACCTCCCTATTGATTGGGTATTTGCCCAAGATGGCGGCTTTCGCATTCGTCCCATACCTCACATTCGCATTCGTCCTTGCTGACGGCTTCACCTCTGCATTCATCAGCGATGTTGGCATTCGCATTCGTCATCCACCATGGCACTCGCATTTGCATTCGTCCTGGACTGTTGCATTCGAATTCGTCTATGATACTGGCATTCGCATTCGTCGACGACTATGACCACATTCACATTCGTCAACTACTATGACATCCGCATTCCTCCTAAACAATGGCATTCACATTAGTCGACCAGTATGGCAATCACATTCATCCTCAACAGTGGCATTCGCATTCGGCTATGATGCTGCCATTCGCATTCGTCGACCACTATGGCATTTTCATTCGCATTCATCCTCAGCATTCGCATTCGTCTATGATGCTGGTATTCGCATTTGTCTTATTCAAGATGGCGGCATTAACATTCACTGGTCTGTCCCCTCTGCCCTCTTCATGAAGTCTTCAACCCTAATGAAGCTGACCAACTAGAATTTTGGAAGAAATCAATTGGTCAACGCACTACGCCATGCCGGCGCAACATCCACATTGTGTCACCGCTGATTTCTACTCAAGCTTCGACTTACAACACGTCAGATGCCAAGTCTGACACGTCAATAGTGGTTTAAAACCCACGTTGGGTGCTGTCACGGAAGTCCCAAAGTTCTAGTTTCTCCATTGCAACAGTGGCTTGGAACCCACGTCGAGTGAAGTTCCCCATCATGAGTCATGCATGACACGTCTCAACAGTGGGTTAACACCCACGTTGGGCATAGTCACCGAAGACGTGAAGTTCAAGCTTCTCCATCTCAATAGTGGCTAAAAAACCCACGTTGAGTGAAGTTCCCCATCATCTGGTGTCCAGCGAGACATGTCTCAATAGTGGTTTAAAACCCATGTTGGGTGTAGTCAATGAAGACGTGAAAATCAAGCTTCTCTGTCTCAACAATGGCCTAAAACCCACGTTGAGTGAAGTTCCCTATCATCTGATGTCAAATCTGACACGTCTCAACAGTCGTTAAAAACCTGCGTTGGGCGTTGTCACTGAAGATCTGAAGTTCAAGCTTTCCGCCTCAACATTGGCTTATTACCCACATCAAATGACGTTTTCCATCGTCCGATGTTTAGCCCGTCTCTATCAATATTAACTTAAAACCCACGTTGGACGTAGTCACTAAAGTCCTTAAGTTTAAGCCTCTGCGTCTCAACAGTGGCTTAAAACCTGCGTTGAGTGAAGTTCCCATCATCTGAAGTCAAGTCTGACATGTCTCAATAGTAGCTTAAAACCCCTGTAGGCTGAAGTCACTGAAGACCTAAAGTCCAAGTTCACCGTCGCAACAATGACTCACCACCCATTCGAGGTTGATCTCCTATCGCCTGACACATCACAACAGTGGCTCAAAACCCACGTTGGGTAATATGGTTGAAGACCCAGGGTTCAAGCATCCCCAATCAACAAAGCTACGAACCGCACGCTGATCGACGTCTCCGTTGTCTGAAACCAAGTCGACACGTCTCAATGATGGCTTAAAAACCCACGTTGGGCGATGTCACTGAAGAACAGGAATTCAAACTTGTCCATCTCAACAAGACATGTTGACTGAAGCAACCAGCCTGCTATCAACCTCAAACACGTCTCAACAGTGGCTTAAATCCCACGTTGGTTACTGTCTCATAACACCCGCAGTCTAACTCCTCACATCAAATGTACTCATTCACCTTCCGTCATCACTTTCAACACGTCACTTCAGTGGATCTAAACCCACGTGAGCGATGTCACTGTACACCTGAAGTTTTAAAGTCCCAACGCCTTCACTACGACCATCCGCGTTTGGCACTTCCCTTCCCAGCTTGGTGGCAACAATTCTGATCTAATCTGACCCTGAAGCTAATCTGAACCATCTGACAACGGCTCAACCCACCAACCATGAACTAGCTTTCGGACCTCACCCTCAAGATTGGGGGGGGGGATTGAGGCTTAATGGCGCGTCGACAACTTGGTCATTAGTGCCAACCTCAGTCACAGTGCAGTGGTCCGGGTTGCCACTGCACCACACATTACAGAGATGTTATTCAAACCCCTAATCTAAATCTTGTCATACATCTGTACCTCCAGCAAAAATTGAAAAACTCCGGACAGGAGGACAGACTTATCGCCCAACTGACGCGCAATGTCATGCGGAAGATGGAAACGACGACGAACGCCATCAAGATGGCGACAATCAACAAGTAAGTGCCGGACCGTAAGCGGCCGTCGACACCAATAACATTCAGGAGGGTCAACCTCCCGCAAAACGAAACAGTGAGTAAGTCGGGTGTGACCAATGCGCAAACGGGCCAACACAACCTCCTCATGGCAACTGCAGCGACACGCCGAGTGCCACTCCTCGACAGTGCCTTTAATGGCCCGTAATTTATTACCGTCCTGTCTGTCCCACAAGGTTTGCCAAAAAGCGTGTAACCTCAGACGCAGAGTTGGAAAGGCGTCTGAGGGAACAAGGCCGAGATCCCTACCGAGAGGGCCAGAAAGGGCCCCTTTCGCAGCAGAATCAGCTTGCTCATTCCCTGCTATCCCAACATGGCCCGGGATCCAGCAGAAAAGCACGGTTTTCCGCTGGCCAAGCAAGCGGGAAAGCAAAGCTTGAACACGTTGTGTCAAGGGGTTCCGAGGATTGTAATTCGCCAAGGACTCCAGGGCACTCATGGAATCACTAAAGATAATGAAATGCGTGCCCTGAAGGTCAAGGATCCATTCCACCGCCAAACCAAGAGCCAAACGCTCTGCAGAAAACACAGAATAGCCTAATGGCAGGCGATGGGCAACCGTTACTCCCTTACACACACAAGAACACACCACGCCAACGTCTGACTTCGACCCATCAGTAAACAGGCGCTGATAACTGGCGTACTGAGAACTCAGCCGCCGGAACTCCTGTAAGTACCTTGCTGGTAGAGTGGAACCCTTCGGGAGGGACGCCAGAGCGAAAATGAAACTGCCACTTGGGACAAGCCAACAAGACAAGGGTCAACTGGCATTCTCCCAAGCCTCAAGACGCAGGGCATTTCAAAGGCTATCTCCTGACAGAACTGCTGGAGCCCATCGCGGAAATCACCCTTACCTACCCTGCGTCTACCGACTCGCAAGTCTGGCCCTAAAACCATGGACCATGCAGGACTGGATTGCACAGCACGCAAACGCACAGCATACTGAATGGTAAGCTGTCGCCGACGAATGGCCAAAGGTGGCTCCGAGGCCTCAGCATAGAGGCTGACCACTGGAGAAGTTCGAAATGCCCCAGTCGCCACACGCAGGCCACTGTGATGCACAGTGTCCAACATCTGGAGAGTCGAGTCACTAGCCGAACCATAGACCATACACGCATAATCAAGTTTGCTGCGGACATGGGCTCGGTAGAGGCGCAACATGGCAGTGCGATCGGCACCCTATGAAGTGCCCGACAGGACCCGCAAGATGTTAAGCGCCCGGAAAGCCTTGTCTTTAAGCTGACGCAAGTGAGGAAGATAACCTGGAATCGAACACCAGACCCAGGAAACGTGCCTGTGGGACAACAGGAATTTGTGCCTGTCCCAAGTACTGGCAAGGATCTGGGTGCAGTGTTCGTTGGCGGCAAAAGTGGACGCACACAGTCTTGTCCGGAGAAAACCGGAAACCATTACTGACAGCCCAGGTCTGGACTTTGTTAATCGCCAGCTGTACTGCCGCTCGCAGGTCTGCAAGCGAGCTGCCCGAAAGCGCAGGCCGAAGTCATCGACAAACAATGACTGGGGAACAGCAGCTTGCTGAGCAATGGGGTTGATCCCTATAGTAAACAAGATGACTTTAAGAACACCTCCTTGAGGCACACCATTCTCCAAGACAAACGGGCGGGAAAGAGTCGCCCCGACACGAACGCGAAAAGAACGGCCTGAGAGGTAAGCGGAAAGCAACAGTGGCATCTGTCCCCTCAAGCCACAGTCATAGAGACTACGGAGAATCCCATAACGCCAGGTCGTATCACAAGCCTTCTCCAAGTCAAAGAAAACCTGAACCAGATGATGACGCAGGCGAAAAGCCTCCCTCACATCTGATTCAAGGGCAACTAGATGATCGATAGTTGACCGAAACCGTCGAAAGCCACACTGGGACGCAGATAAGAATCCCCGTGATTCCAACACCCACACGAACCACTCACTGACCAAATATAAGCCAACCACGAAGCACGCCTAGCCTCACGGATAACATACCGGGCACGGGCACGGCAGCGTTTAAAGGCCACAAAGTTTTCAGTAGTGGGGCTCACCGTAAATGCACGCAATGCACGCCTGCTGGCCTGAATGGCCAGTCCGCAAGCTGATGTCCACCACGGAACAGGAACTCGTCTCGGCTGCGTGGACGTACGCGGGATAGTAGCATGAGCAGCAGCAAGGACCACATCAGTGAAATGAGTGGAGAATTCATCCACATCAGAAAAGTCCTCAACCACACGCTGAAATACAGCAGCCCCAGCAAAGGCTGACCACTCAGCTCGCTTAAGCGCCCACCGAGCTGGCCTGGAGGCCACAGAATCCCCTTGGGTTGTGGACAACACAATGGGGAGGTGATCGCTCCCATGCAGATCGGCAGTGACAGCCCAAGTGAAATGAACTGGGATGGCTAGCGAACAGAAGGCTAAGTTCACCGCTGACCAATTGCCTGTGGCCAGATTACAGTGAGTCATGGCTCCATCGTTCAGGATGCAGACAGACCCCCTCTGCATCCACTCCTCAAGGATCCTCCCTTTGTTGTCAGTATGAGGTCCCCCCCACTGGACGTGGTGGCTGTTAAAGTCGCCCAGCAACAGGAAAGGGGCAGGAAGCTGGCGGACCAGATCCTCCAGGTCACCAACCCCAAAGACCTCATCTGGTGGCAAATAAAGCGAACAGACAGTAATATCGAAGTGGAAAGAAACTCGAACTGCTACCGCCTGAAGCCTAGTGTGCAGAGGCACACTGGCACGTGGCTGAGAGTGTTTAACCAGCACTGCAACACCACCATGTGCACGTGGCACAGGGTCAGCATCCAGACGGTAGACAGAATAACCTCGAACAACCGGATTATCTGATGCCTTAAAGCAGGTTTCCTGTAGACAGCAGCACAGAGGTCGCCAATGCGACAAAAGCAGCCGCAGCTCTTCGGCATGGGTCCGATAACTTTGGCAGTTCCACTGAACGATGGCATGGGCAGGCATTAGGGCGGGCTGAAGACTGAATCATTCCCCTCAACTCCTCCTCTGGGCGATCCGAAAACATCCGAATCCTCACCCGAATCAAAAGATGGAATGAGGTTCAGAACGAAGTTGTCCTCGGAAGGAGGAAAAAGTTCAGGAGAATTGGAACAGGAAACCTCTCCCTGCTCCATGGGCAAAGTAGTATCAAGACGTTGAGGGGACACAACGGGCCGCACAGCAAGCTGGCCGTTCAACGACCGTTTCACCTTCTCTCCTGGTGGCGACGTCCTCACGGGTGGTGTTGAGGCTTTACCAGCAGGAGCTTTCTTCTTCAACGTTTTCTGTGGTTCATTCCGGCCAGGCGGAGGCTTAGCTGAAGCTTTAACCTGCCTGGGAACAGATGCAGCGGCAGAAACAGCAGCAGGAGCAGAAGCAGGCTGGGTAGATGTAGATGGCAAGGCAGCAACCGGGTCCTAAGGACCCAAAAGACCCTGTAGAGATGGATGTTGCAGGGTCAACAAAGTAATAAGCTTGCCCACCGTCCTCGTCAAAGACCTGAGCTCAGCGCGTAAATCTGCCAAATCAGCAGACTCATTAACTGGGCCAGGCACTGGCGCACTGCACACCTGCGCAAAAGAACGTGTCATTGCCGGTGCCGATAGTTTGGCTTCCTTTCGGGCTTCCGAGTAGGAAAGCCCGTCCTTCACCTTTAGTTCCTGCACTCGACGTTCCTCAACATAAACATGACAGTCCCGTGAAGAGGCTTGGTGCTGATCACCGCAGTTGACGCACTGCTTCGGGCCAGCACAGTCGGCGCCTTCATGGGCTGCCTGAGCACAGGAAACACAGGTAGGCCTACCTTTACACGAGCCGCTGGTATGGCCGAAGCGTTGACAGCGGAAACACCGCATCGTATTCGGGACGTAACTCCTGACCTTCAAGCGCAGGTAACCGGCAGTAATGTGCTGCGGTGCAACTGGCTTATCAAAGGTCAGGAAAAAGGTGTCAGTTGGCTGGGCACCATTCTCGCCTTTCCGTGTCAAACGCCTCACAGCCGTAACACCCTGTGAATTGAGTTTGCCCAGGATGACATCATCACTGAGACCCCTCAAATCGAAGCATGTCACGACCCCCTTGCTGCTGTTCAAAGTACGATACGGCTCGACATGCACTGGGCATGACTCCAGTGCACTCGCTTTCAAAAGCCTCTTCGCCTGACCATCGTCTGCAACCTCCACAAGGTATGCCCCAGCACGGAACCGAGAGACATTCTTTGGATCACAACCACAGATCCCTTACAAAGCTTTGTGTACAGCGAATGGACCGAGTTGCGTAACATCTCGGCCCTCGCCTGTCACCACCAGGAACTTCGGGACTTGGTCCCGACTCTTACTAAGGTCTGGTAACTGGGCACCAGGCCCAACCATCTCAGGTTCCCTCCTCTGGTGCTTGCTAGTGCGGCGAGGAGGGGAAGAATTTTGGGGAGAAGAAATTTTTGCGGGGGAGGGGGGGGGAAGAAGTTGCCATTGAAAGCAAAAAAGATGTCGCGGCGGTGCGCTCCCCAGAAAATAAAGCCCCGCATGGCACTCGGGTGATGCAGGGCCGGAAGCCGCATATCCAGGGCCCTGCACCAGGAAGCTAACACCGCCGTCTATCTACGAGAGGTGGCAGCCTAAGCATGCCGAGAGGCGAGGCCACCAAGGAAGCCGTACACACCACCTCCGTCAATAACCCAAACAGTTCGAGCCCGTGATGCAGATGGATACAGCACAAGCCGCCTTCCCACATCGACAGGACCCGAAAGGTCATAGCCGATTGACCTTAGGCCGGCTCGCCCAGGCCACCCGTCCTCCGGAATAAGGAGCCAAAGCCCGAAAGCCAGGATCTCCGCCTCCACGGATTACTGGGTTGCAGCACACGGCCAACATGCTGGGGGATGAGGATGAAAAGCCCAGTGGCCAGAACGGGCAAATTGGAATCAAACCCAAAAGGGGATTCAAACCACCAAACATCTTCTAAGCAGCCAACCCGGGCCCGGTTTGTCCGGATGTCCCTTCACCTCTTTCCGCCTAGTGCTTGCGACGGGTGTTAAACCTGCCCGCCATACACACCGTAAGCGCACTCGCAAACCGTAGTGTTCACGACGGACTAAAAACCCTCCGCCATGCAGACCCTTGGCACACTAGCAAACCGTGATCTTCGGTTCCCTTTTAGTCGCCTCCTATGACACGCAGGGGTACGGTGGGCTTATTCTACCCTCAGCCCACAGGGGCTCAAGATTGGTTAACGTCACTGAGGACATGACAGAAAAACATAACACCATCGACTCATTACGAAGTTCTTGATCGGCGTCGAGGCAACCTTCTTCTATCGTATCCCTCTTCACCGATGACGTCATCCTTCCTACTTGGTGGGGTTTTCCTCCTGGTCTGCTAGCAACGACCTTCAACCCCTCTACGCCTCTGGCATTCACGGTTGAGATCGGCTCTCACGCCTGTTGTGCCCGCTACTGTTTCTCTTGTACATTTCAAGCCGGACCATTTTTACCTTCATCTTAAACTTTTCACATCTTATGAATACTTCCAAATACATGGCCAGAACCCGTGGTGGTCATTCGCCCACTTCATGCAACTCAACTGGTTTTGAACGAAGAAAACCTGCAATTCCTGATGGCGGTTCTTGTTCCTGCCCTGGACTGAATGTGCATGGCCGTATAGACCCTCACTGTGTATGTCAAAAGCACCCAAATGCAATTACAACACTCGTCCTTGCCCAGTTTAAGTGTAGATTTCACCCTCAACTTGGAAACAGATCCTCAAACTACAAAAGGCAGCTAAATTGCGCTCAAAAAAGCAAAAGAACGTCGAGCTCGTCTCCATCAAAACGAAAAACTGTCGCCACCGACCCCAAAACCGGAAAAGAAGAAATCTAAGGCTAAACCGCCAACTCCTCATTTACTCACCCGTCAGTTCCCCCTATCATGGACCGCTATCCTTATGTAAGCCTCAGCATGAACTTCCATGTTAAACGTCAAACTTTGAACTCCTATAGTCTCGCCCAGAACTTACATAGACCAAAGAAATTCGGTATTTAGGGTCGTGCCGCAACTATTTCACTGCATTACAAATTTTAAAGACAACAATCGAACCGTTCGGCGTCCACAGCATGGCCATTTCTTGTTGTTGTTATTGTTGTTGTTGGGACTCTTTGCCCTCACCTGGAGATCAAACCACTGAACCGATTTTCAAGTTCTATAGCTTAAAACGTAGGTATGGACATGGCCTAGGGTCTTTTGCAGGCTATTTTAATGTAACTATAATATTCTTGACACGGAAAGCCAAATGGGCTAGAACGTTTGCTCTATCCTAGAGATCGAACCAATGAACTGATTTTCAATTTGTATAGCTTAAAATGTAAGTATTAACACCAACCAGAGCCTTTTGAACACGATTTTGATGTGACTGCAGTATTCTCGTCGGCAGAGCAATTATTATTGTAGAGCGCTGGGCAGAAATCATTAAGTAAAGCAACAAATTTTTGCAAATCGAGCTAGATACATGAAATATGGTACCCATGGTATTCCATGAATCCCATGAAATCCCATGATCCCCAAAGTGTCCCATGAAATCCCATGAAATATCCCCAAAGTGTCTTCAGCACTTCCCCCCCCCCTCTGCCCCGTGCCCCCTCCCAGTGGCTATGAGATCGGATTCCTCAAATATTCTGTTGGGTGATTTTAATCTTTCCTCAGTTAATTGGGACACGCTAACTGCTAGAGATCGTCGTCATCGTTCCGTCTTGGAATTTCTTGCTCCTCTTGGATTAACACAACTTGTACGTTATCCAACAAGGGGAAATAAGATTCTCGATCTGATTTTTACCTAGGATGAGCGCCTCTGTTTCGATGTGCTTATTAAGGATCATTTCGGCACAAATGACCACTGTTTGGTAGCCTTTAAAGTACGTTGTTCCTTTTCACATCAGACAGTGAGTTAGTGTTTGCCGGGCCGAATAGATTTTAACAGGTTGCGCGTATGCCTCTCCGAGGTTGATTGGGATTAGAGTTTGAGACTGAGCGGATGTAGCGTGGACCAGACCTAGGGAGACTTTAGTCACATCTTGGATGAGCTAGTTTCCAGGTGCAGATTGTCATTTCGTCCTCGTAGACTGGACAAACCCCATCCACTTCCACAGAATATTACGAAGTTGGCAAAAAAAAAAGCTTAAACTGTGGCATAAACTTCGACTGAATCGCTCGGAGGCAAACTTAACATTGTACAATACTTGCAGGATCACCTACAACACCTTAGTGGAATACTGGCATAGAGTTAAAGAATCCTCAATTTTTTCGGAGGGCAGCATTTCGGCCCTTTTCCGCTTCTATAAGCAGAAAACTTCTACAGCACGTACGTTTCCGCCATTACGACAGAGTGAAAATTTTCTTACAGAAAATTTTGACAAGGCTGAAGCCCTTTGTAATTTCTTCTCATCCAATGGTATTATGGACGATCATTGCCCTTTGCCACAACCTAGATCTATGGATCATCTAATAGCCCGGTGTGAATCTGTAGATTTTCCACCATGGCTTATCGACCAAAAAATATCTAAATTAAAGCCTAGCCATGCAACCGGTCCAGATGGCTATTCGGCCTTCTTCTATAAACAGGTTAGTCGGGGAATTAGTTATCCCCTTTCTCTTATATTCAATCTTTCTTTTAAGTCTGGCACCTTACCCTCGATCTGGAGCACAGCCAATGTTGTACCAGTCTTCAAGAAGGGAAATCCGGCTCTCAGCTCTAACTACCGTTCAATTGCTTTGACAGTGGTACCTTGTAAAATCATGGAATCAGTAATACGCACGAAGATGTTGGACTTTTTAGAAGAAGATAATAAAATTAATCCAGACCAATTTGGTTTTCTACCGGGCCGTTCGACTACCTACCAGTTACTTTTAGCACTTGATGAATGGACTTCTGCGGCTGACATAGGCATACCTACCGATGTTATTTATATCGATTTTAAGAAGGCATTCAAATCGGTGGTACATAGGAAACTTTTATTCAAACTTGAAGAGATTGGCTTTGGGGGATTGCTTTTGAATTGGCTGGTGTCTTTTGTCAGTAGTCGCTCACAGAGAGTACTTGTTGAGGGAGTATTGTAATCCTCTTCTGATATAATCAGTGGAGTTCCGCAGGGCTCTGTTTTGGGTCCCCTGCATTTTGTTATTTTCTTGAACGACTTATCTTGCATTAATGATAGGTCTGAGCTATACAAATTTGCGGACGACCTAAAACTTGGGTCAACAGTGATCGATGCAGAAGCTCGTGAACGCCTTTCAGATAATATTGCCTGTATCTCAGAGTGGGCTACACTGTGGCAACTTCCCATCTCTGAGTCAAAGTGCTGCACACTTCATTTTGGTAAGTGTGGAAACGTGTCTTGTTACATGCTGGGAGAAACAACGATGCCCAATGTAAAGGAGATACGTGATCTTGGTGTATGGTTCACCACCGACCTTAAACCATCCTTGCACTGTAGAAAAATTGTGGCACAGGCCTTCTGTCGGCTATCAATGGTTAACCGATGTTTTACATCGGGACATATCAAAATCAAAGTTTGGGCTTTTATAGTTTTCGTGGGACCCATCTTGGAGTACGCCAGCCCAGTGTGGTCCCCATCACTGCTGAAAGATGTGGACTTGGTTGAGTCGGTACAGCTCAAGTTCACTAAGGGACTACCTGGTTTTCGCAACATCCCTGCATCAGAGCGTTTAAGAATGCTTGGGCTTGAGACCTTGGAGCTGCGCAGATTAAAATCTGATCTTGTGTTGACATTCAAGATTCTCCATGGTTACTTGGGTGTTCAACTGCCGCTTTTCGATTTTAGTCTTGTCACCCACACGAGGGGACATAAACTCAAGTTGCGCACACAGCATTCACAATTGCAGGAAATATTTCTTTGCTGTTCGTGTAGTTCCTGTCTGGAATTCGCTCAGTGAAGAAACTGTTGCGGCGAACTCGGTTGCCTCTTTCAAAAGACATTTAAGTAAGACTGACCTAAACAGGTTTTTGCTTAGAAATTACTGAGTTTTTAAAAATTAAATTGGGAGTGGTATTAGTGGCTTCAGCCCTTCCACCTACCCGACCGCCGCTAGTAGAGTGGTCAAATATATTATTATTATTATTATTATAAATTCTTACAGACCAAGCTAAAATCATGAAATTTGGCGCACAAGTCATTCTCAGCAGCATAAATCGAATCAGCCATGGAACCCACATGAAATACCCACAAAGGGACCCTAGCACTCCCCTGTGCCCCCTCACTGAGGTTTGTTCAACAAATTCTTGCAGATCAAGCAAAAAGCATGAAACTCGGCACTCAAGTCATTCTTAGCATTACAAATCAAACCAAGTATGGAACTCCCACGAAATATCCCAAGGGGCCCCTTAGTGCTCCCCTGTGCCCCCTCTCTCCAACAAATTATTGCCATCGGGCTAAACGCTTGAATTGCGATACACAAGTCATCCATAGTAGTACAAATTGAACTATCTATGGAACCCCCTCGAGATAATCTACAAGGCGCCACAACGATCCCCCCACCGCGTGCTCCCTCCTTGAGGCCTGACGAACACATTCTTCCAGATAGTACAAAAAGAATGAAATCTGGTACACAAGTAATTGTGAGCAGTAGAAATCAAACTAGCTTGGAACTTCCGCGATATCCTCCAAGGCCCCTCAGCGCTTACCCCTATTCCCGCTACATGAGGTTGATTTCCGAAAAATTCTTGTTGATCGTACTGAAAGCATGCATTTTGGTACACTGATCATTCCTAGTACTAGAAATTGAACCAGCCATGGATCCCCATGAAATACCACTAAAGCCTCCCCAGCATTCCCCCCCCCCCTCTACCTGGGCACCCCATGAAGCATCAATGACCAACAAATTGTTGATGAATGTACTAAAAGCATCCATTGTAGCAGTGGAAAGCTAACTACACATGGAACCCCATGAGATACACCCACCCTCCAGTGCTTCCCTGTGTCCTCTCCATGAGGTTGATGATCAACAAATTCTACTTCGATTTGCACGGCTAAGAATGACTTGTGTACCAATTCACGTTTTAGCACGATCAACAAGAATTTGTTGGTCTTTTGTTGGCCAATATTGGAATTTGGAATTGGAATTTGTTAAGCCAAAATTCATAGTACCAAAATTCGTAGTACTACAGTTGAGTGTGGTAGGGGGGACAGGAAGGGGCCTTGGGGGATATCTAGAGAGATTCCATAGCTAGCTCGATTTATTAGCTAAGAATTGACTTGTGTACCAAATTTCAAAAGCTCGTTCATAATTAGCCAAAATTCTGGCCCGTAACAGCTGTACTAATCCCGAAAATCGAACCAACGAACCGATGCTCAATTTTACAACATAAAACATACGTATGATGAAGGCCTATGGCCTTTTGAACACTATTTTAATGTGGCTACAATTTTTGTTGTTGTTGTTCTTCGGGGAATTTTGCTCTCACGTAGAAATCAAACCAAAGAACCGATTTTCAAATTTTATAGCTCTTAAAATTGAGTATTAAATAGGCTTTCTTATAACAGTTCATTTAAGGTGATTACAGTATGCTTTTCTTTATTATTCTTGTTGAGGCAAGAAAAAAATAATGGATAAAAAATGATTAAGCGTATAAAATACGGATGTAAGCCTTAAAAAACTTAAAGCCCTAAAGGAACAGATATTAGAAAAAGACATGTAAGACACCAGCGTCGCACTAATACGTGCAAAAGAATCCCCAGCAACCAAAAAAACAAGCTGGAGCTTCTTTTACACGTATTAGTGCAACGCTGATGGCTTACATGTCTTTTTCTAATATCTGTTCCTTTACGGCTTTAAGTTTTTTAAGGCTTACATCCGTATTTTATACGCTTAAGCGTTTTTTAATACTAATAAGACATTATGTTCTTCCCCTTGGGGATTTTTAACTAGCTCCACAATTACACAATCGTCGGCGTATGCTTCACCAATCGCATCTAAGCCTCTGGGGCCCTCAATGCCGACTCTTTCCTAACTTTGCAAACAATCACTTCTCCACTCTCCAGTCGGCCGACAACTTTTCGGTAGCCACAACACATTCACCGCATAACAACTTCTCCGCTTCCTCTTCCATGGAAACAATCAACCAGGCTGAACCTCGCTTGATTGTGTCTTCCGTGACCCACCCACAAAACCAAGTCATATCAGACGATGACTATGCATCTCGTGTGATCACCCCCGTCGGAATCCTTTCATCTTCCAAGTCAACTGACCGTGTCGCTCTTAACGGGATTCTACTTGACGCACCCCATCTCTACAGGCTTCACCAACTTCCTCTCCAAGATCCCCCCATCAGCAAATTTTCGGTTTAGGCGAGGGTGAAATTACCAAGCATTACGGTCATGAAGTCTCGCTTTCCTTCTCGCCAACAACTTTACCATTGGCCTCCATCTTTCCGAACCAGAATACAAATTTCTCCTTTCAAATTATGCCATCCCCGAAGCTCAACTCGCAAAACAACAGTCAATCGCATTAAACACCTGCTCGGCTTACGCAAAACTTCTGGCATCAACTGCCAAGACTAACTACAGGAATCACTTCAAGCTAACTCCCCAGTGCTGAAACAGGCGTTCCTTGGGCAATCACAAAATTGACCCCCTACCAACTCAAAACCAGCCTACTTCGGCGAACTTCGATTTGAGCATCCCCTCTGAAAATATTCGGGACTCTGTGACCCACGTATTCAAACACCACCTTATGACCGACTGATACCCATACCGGAACTCAACCCACCAATAATCCCCTTCGTAAATCTTCTTCTCGATGCTCCCGTCAACCCGGAAGCAGAAGACGTCAATTTTGCTGAAAGAACTATGGACAGCCAATTCGTCACTTTATGGCACGATATGGCAAATTCTTGCCCCTCCGAACACTTCTTTGGGTTCAATATCTGGCAGTTCGACAATAACCTTCTCCCTCAACCCATTCTAGCCGGATCACAACCTTACACCTCAACAAACACCCTCGAGCTGCCACGCGCAAATTGCAGGCTACGAGCTAAACGTTACGTTTTCGGTTTTCATCAACGTTCCCAAATCCACTTAGTTCATGACTGTGTAACTCCTTCATCTCCGTAACTTTCGGCCTGCCAGGAAAGTAACCAGTCCCATGTTCATCCCTTTTCGCAAGCATTCAACCTCTAAAAATTGTTATTTTACATCTTGTTTCAAAGAAAAAAAAACTTCAATTGAGCTCTGGAACGCTTTCTTACCAGACTTCTAACACAAACCCTTCTAATGCAACTCAAGTGTTCTCTCCACCTAATTAACAGAATCCGAACTAAATCAACATTCATTCACCTTTTAAAAAACTGAAACAAGGAGGACTCTTTCATTACAACGTCTTCAAGTTCAACTTCTGTTCTACCATAACATCAATATGTGAATCCATCTTCCATCAACTAAAAACATCAACTGTCTCTGGACATCAAACGAAAATAAAGGAAAATGAACCCGATCAACACCTTCACCTCGCCTCTCTTCCGAAGAAGAATCAAGCTCAGAATTTCACCCAAGTCAAGAAAGCCAGGTTCACGTCAATAACGTCCAATTCAATACGTCAACCACCATCAACCACACCAAGGTAAATACTTGTCAATTCTTTACTATTTTAGACATGTATGTAACTAAAGCTTCAGATTAGAATTTTTCTTTAGTAGACAGTGGCCAGTGGATTGATTATCTTTAGTCGCCATAATAAAATTTTTGGTCGCCAATGAGTACAATGTATAATTTTGCCGTCAAGCATACTTATGTAATTTATAAGTTTGCCGGGATGTATCTTCCCTTCTCCCCCCTCCCCCAGGAACCATCACGGTAATAAATTTAAACAAGCAACATAATAGGCCAAGATTTATTTTTACGGCCATGCGAGAGACTTTAATTTTAATTTGTTTTATCATACTTTACTGTCAAAATACAAACCTTTTTAAAATGTGCCTTTGTATTTAAAAAAGTTTAGTATTATACAATTTTATGCTGAATTAAATGAACAGGTGTTTCTTACATATTTCGTTAAAAAAGTTATTTACAATTTTAAGCATGGCTTTTATCAGTTAGTCATGTCTGGTTTTTAATCGGCTAGCGATTCCTGTCAGTAATGTCTGAATTTAAATTTCTTTTAATGCATAAATAAAGCCCAATCAAACTATTAATTAAATCGAAAACGCAAAAAATCTTTAAAAAAAATAATTACATCTTTAGACATGGTTATCAATTAGGCATGTCTGGTTTTTCAGTTGGTTAGCTATTCCTAGCATTTATGTCTGTCTGCATTTAAATTTTATTTAGTATTTTAATAACACCAAACAAAATATTTAATTAAATCTCAAATGTAAAAAAAAAATAATTGTTGAAAAAAATAATCAACTTTTGTTATTGTTGATTAGTTATTCCTACTTCCGGTAGGCAAGGACTGACCACAGATTAAAGAACTGACGTATATAAGCTCTGTTTACATCGTCTGACAGTGGCTTCATCTGAAAACGAAATTAAACCAGCAGATCTCAGCAGTTTCTACAAAGAAATGAATCTTGGGTACTTAATCTTAACACCTACCAAATGAAGTGAATGTTTAAATGATTTAGAAATAAAAATTCAAAGGTAAATAAATTATTTGTCCGTGCGTTAAGCTTAACTAAGAATGACGTGCGATTCCCAGGAAAACATGCCTCTAGTTAGGCCTAATCAGCGCGGTTGGCATTTTTTTTTGCTATTAGGTGAAGGCAAGTTACATTGGATTAATATTTTTTGTTGCTAATGCCAGGAATAATAACTTTGCCAGTAGGTTCTGCATTCATGTTCTGATCAAGGCTCTGATCAACAATATCGGTTTGGTATTTTCAATAACTAAAACGTGACAGTAGTAGCCAACTTTGTCGAGTGCAATAGTGTCTTATTGTCGCCAGCTATCACGTTTTACCGGCCAACTGGCTTGTGGCGACCGTTAGTCTGAAGCTTTATATGTAACCTTCTCCTTTTTTGTGTAAAAAAACAACCACCAAACCTACAAAACAAAGGGGAATCCCAGCTCACACCCCAGGGAACTCATTCAGGACGTGCCTGCCACCAATCCGTACTAGGTCTATTGTGAATGCAAAAATTCACAGGTGTAGTATTTTCCAAGTAACAAGAAACGTCAATTTGCCGGCCCCCATGAAGGCCGGCTGAAATTTGTTTCTTTTGTGAAAGGAAAATATTATACAAACCCACCCTGCCTCCCCTCTCAAGTCACCTCCTGACAGATCGAGAGAGAACTTAAAGATGGCCGGCCTTGCCTCCGAGCAAGCACTTAAGGAGGGCTGCGCATGCGCAAAGGGTTGTGAGGCTGGGACAGATCGGCGCAGATTTAAATCTCAAGGCAAAAAGAACATGAAAGCAAAAATTCACAAGTATATTATTTTCCGTTAGCAAAAGAAACATATTTCAGCCGCCCTTCATGGGGGTCGGCAAATTTACGTTTTTACTTGTCCCTTCCCCTTAATGGAGCGGCATAGGTCCAAAATACACTTGAATTACAAAATATTTGGCACAGGCATAGGCCAATATAGTATATAAAGATATGAATATGGAGGCATCATGAAAATTAATTATTTTCAGGATGGAGGACAAAATGGCGACCAAAACTGCTGAAAATCACGTGAGATGACTACGTATGACTTTTGGTCTCAAATGAAAGTATACATGTATATTATCTCAACAGACCTTTATATTGTAGATATTACATCACTAATATGAAATAATATTTGTTGTACTATCTCTCATGGAAAAAACTTAATGTTTTGTTGGTAATGTACAGTAGGCGACAACGAGTTTGTCCAAGCAACAATGTTATTTACAACAATCACTTTCTCAAAAATCCTGTTGCGCGTTCTTCGCATCAAGAAAGCTTTGTTACTTGCTTGCGTGGGAAAAACTGTTAACCTCTAAGCAGGTTCACTAAAATTGAAAGCTCTTGCTCTGTTATAAATTCGATAATTTAAGGGAAAAAATAAATTCGCTCTATTGTATTTTGTCGTTCCATAGATAAGTTCCATAGATAATAAAAGAGTAGACTGAGGAGTCAAAAAGAAAAAAAAATAGTCTGTTTGGAAATTGTTCTAAAATGATGCAGGCACGTGGCGTTTTATTTATATTTGCGATTTTTAAGATCAAGGTGATGGTTTATTTTAAGCAAACAAAAATATATTGTTGTGGGATAGAATAGTTATGATTTAATACCAGGTTCAGCCACGTGTAACGTTCAAAGTGAAAATATTGCTTGTTATATAAAAGTCTATGTATCATTACATCAGAGTTCTTAGTTGTGCCACACATCTGAACGGCTCCTAGGTGGTGGTGGTGGTGGTGGTGGTGGTGGTGGGGGCATTCGGGAAATTTTGCACCAGGTCTGGGGAATTGAGGGGGCCGGGAAATTACGACTTAAGCTTTAGTTGTTTAACTTTTTTATGTCACTAGCGTCATATTAGGCACATAATTTAGTTCCAAAGATCGTAATGACTATGTCGACCAAGATGCTATTACACCGAAGCTAACAATGCAAGCTTTGCTGTTTTATTTTAGCGCTCGGGGACACTGGCTTTATCGCTTGGACTTCTTATAGTTGCTCGTAATAATCAGCTTAGCCAGACTCGAATAGTTCCGAAAATATTTCATCGTTAAACTTGTGAGTTTCTTCATCAAAGCTCCCTTGTCGCGAAATTTCAACCAAATCATTTAAAAGTTGTTGCCTGCTGGCTTGGGTTGCATGAGGTGCTATCATACTCCTTCAGCGGCTAAGGGAACTTTTCTGGCCAATTCTGGACAATCTTTCCACGCCTACGAAGATCGGAGGTTTCCTGGTTTAAATCCCCGGGTTGGCTCCTCCCTTTACCAGATATTTCTTCTTCTCAAAAAAAATCTGCTAAAGTTCAAAATTGAATCGGTTCAGCCACACGAGCATTCAATTGCTTCGGCTGACTTAAGGATAAAAGAAATTAATTTTAAAAAGTTTAATGTTTTGTAAAACTGCAAAGCTCATAAAAAAATAGGCTGCACGAACACGAAAATGTGTTGGTTCTCGGGGCTCTGCCCCGACTCTAACCCAGAAAAGGGGGGACGATGCCAAGGTTATAACAGGATCCGGTAATCATGATGCCCTGTCCATGTGCTAAGGAAAAACCCATGCGTGTGCTCATGAGAACCACTATATTAACCTTTACTGGCCAGACAGTTGGTTAATTTATATAGCCCGTATCCTTTGTTCTTTGAATTAAACTTCGATGTTCTCATTAAAATGGCACGGCAGATAGGTTTGAATTACTACTATTCATGCTATTACTACTTAGACTGCTGGCATTTTAAATCCCAAAACCAGCGGAAATTTGCTCACATCTTTATTTGTTGGAAACCCTTATGCAACAAACACGTACGAAACGATATTTTTGGTTTGGCTGTAGCACAATATTAAAAGTTATAATAGTTATAAAAGTTACATAGTTGTGCTAAACTATGTAAAACCCAGTTTAGGTTCGTGCTCCGGAAAAAAAACAAAGTTAAATAATTATAGTGTCTACATTGCAAATAATGTGACCAATATTTGGACAATGCCAAGTTTTAAAAACATTGTTTTAACTATTTTTTGTTTGCTTAATTAATTGTTTTAGTTTACTTCATTAAAAGAAATATTTTTTCGATACACTAAACCTTTATCCTTTATTACAGAATTTCATTCAAATGATGTGTTTACTTTTCCATTTTAAATGCTCTCTCACGAAATAGAAAATAAATCCCTCTAACATTTTTTGTCTGGAGTCTCCTACAATAAAGGCCGAACGAACCACGAATAGTCATTACAACAGTGGGTACCGGTTGAAGGCTACTGCTTCTAACAATGTTTAAACTGCAATCCTCGCCTTAAAAGTTGCATTGTTGAGGCCTACCATTGTTGTCTGGACAAACTCGTTGTCGCCTACTGTACAAATACGCTGAACCAAATACTAATCAAATGTGTGTAATACAAGAAACAGACACATAAATGTTGTAAGTAATCCGACCTTATCTGCTGTAACACTAAGTATAATACGTTTACGCCAGTCTTAAGTCCTATTACATGCTCCGTCACATACACACAAGGCCGAGCACGCCAGCTCAGCTTTTTTGCAAGTACAGCGCTTTGCACAGTCCTTCTTGCATTTGCATGATACCAGCTCTTTACATGTCTTTGATGCTTCTGGCAGAATCGTTCAATATGGCTCGTACGGGCCATAGTCTTGATCCAGCCTCAGCTGGTTGGTGCAGGAAGCTCTTGCAATGGAATTGTCTGTCCCCATACAAGACCTCCTTGGTATATGGCCCGCTTAACATGCTGATCTAAAGCTGCTTCTTTCGAGCTACATCTATGTCTAAGCATGTGCTTGTTCTGTCGTACAGAAGGATGACAAACCTTTCAATACAAGACATGACCTCTTCAGGTATGGCACTAGGTGCAGAGGAAGCCTTCAGGAGTGCACCAGTCAATTCCAGGTAGACATCTCAGATGGCCCACGCACTCTTCTAACCATGACCCGAAAAGCTGGACGGTGTCACACCCAGTTAGAGCGTGAAACATAGGCAATGCAAGAGCCTTCTGCGGTCCAATACTTGCTGCATTTCGTGGGCGGGTAAGTAACGATAGTTTTTTCCTGTTCCAAAAGCCAGCTACACTTCAGAGCCTGGTTGCAGGCCTTGTGACACAGACACTGCCAATATCACTACATCTGTGTTAACCGTCCGAATCATGATCTTGTGGTGGCCGTGTTGTGCAGCATGCGATACATGCAGCAACATACTAGTGTCTGCTTCCTCATGGTTGCATGGAGCGATTGATGCCACATCTTATACTGGAGGCTTGCTGAAAACTCCTTCTTGATTAGTGATAAGCTGTCTGTCCGCTTTGTCGAACCACTGGATGGCAGCTTGCGACAGGAATCTGAACAACTCCAGCTTGTTTTCATCGACTCTACAAGAGGTACGGAAAATCGGTCAAACTGTTGGAGCTCAAAAACTGGCCGTCTAAACATTAAGGAAACTCGGCCAATTTACAGGTACGGCAGAAGTGGCAATAACACGTCTTCGTACGCCTTTTCCTCGTTGAGTTCTTGTCATTACTTTCAACGAATCCTTAATATATGTGTCCCACACAAGGTCCAACCGTTTTACATTCTGCAGGTTGGAAGAAAGATAGGGTATGAATATGTCACAGGCATACTCGTTGAAGTTCTTTGTAGCAGCTGGCTTCAACATGTTTATGATTGCTGCCCCATCAAGAACTAGACATGTTACGGCAGTTCGTCTGGTTGTGCGTTAGCAAGATCATCCAGGCATGTGAGGAGGTCACGCTTTGCACCTAAACGGAGTCTGCCACAGTCAGGAAATACAGGAGGGCATGCTGATTATTGTAGCGAAAGAATTCATCTAAGTTTCCATCCCTGATCTGACAGCAGATGTACAGCCGTGTAAAAAGTCCTACATCATTTTTCAGTGAGGCAACTTGTTGAGTCTCCTTCCTTGAAGTGTTTTGGTGGGGGTTCATGAAAACTTTCAATTTGTTTCGAGGAATGACATCATCAATGGGCTTGGCTCGTTTGACCAAACGCTCACTTATGAAGGCCGTAAACTGTTCCTGGCCAATTAGCTAGGCCTTCCTGACATTTTCAACCGCTGCAGATCCTGCAATTTCCTTTGTGTCAAGTACAATAAGGTCAATGCTTTCCTCTTCCAACGGATTTCCAAAGTCTTATAACATGTCTATGAGTGAGGTGACATCTTTGGAGAATGCAGTATGCACACTCGCTGTCTGATCTGGTGACGTGCATCAACTTTCGTTCCTCTATAGTGGTAGCTATCCTGGAACTCTTCTATTTCCCTGGCAACCTCCGGTCTAGCCAGCATCCAACGTTGAAGGGCACTTGGGTTGTCGGTAAGACCTACAGCTCCACCGTCGCCATTCATGAGGGCGTTGTTCTGCTCCTGTGCCTTTTGAAAGGTGAAATGGCCAGCATTGAATTTGGCTGTAACATCTGGGTGCTCTACTGCCAGTGCAGACATATCCCTCAGATGAACAGGTATCCACCTTGCATAGTTCATATGATCCAGGGCGTGGAACGAGGGGGCGACCTCAGTCAGGGCGTCCAGGTACATCAGGAAGGAAGCCTGGGGTAGGGAACGCACATAGACGAGCAACAGCAGCTCCAGTTCGAGAACGATTGCCCAGTACTAAAACTGAGGATAGGCACATCCTCTTTGATCACACCAGGATTCAAAGGTTACTGCAACATTAGGATTTCTTGCACAGTCACGTTCATATGCTCTTCTTTGTAAGGTGTAAATGGCAGCTGCTGTGACCTGGTGAGCTCGTCTTGTAATAATGGTGTGTGCAGCTCTTAAGAACGAATCAGCTGTTCGCGGTATTGTGATCTCGGCTTTGACTAATGCTTGAACCCAACCACTCCCTTGCAACTAGTCTCCAGTGCTGACAACTCGATGTGGAGACCACCAAACAGCACAACTAGCTTGTTTTCCCCATGCCTCTCAGGCCACCTCTACTGAATCTGTTTGGCCAATGCAAACAAGGGTTGGTTGAAGGTGATTATTGGTGCCTGTCCTGGAGTCAGGTGAGCAACACATTTCTTCACAAGGTCCATAGAGTGATGTATCATGGCAGTTGTATGAGCCTTCTCCAGAAAGAGTGGGAGCAGAACGGTAGGACAGATGACTCTAGGGGCTGTAGACTGACGGCTGGCATGAAAGGCAGCCCATGACAGGTTTTCATTTGAGCTGGATGCTCCAAGAACTTGCTTAACGTGGGCTAGCCACAGATATTCATCTTGTCTCTGTTTTGTGTATCCATCTCTGATTAGTGTTACTACATTAGCAAGAGTAATAGGTAGAGGAATAGCTTGATGGTGGTGGCCACAGTTGGAATATTAGTGAAGTAGGATGGTAAGTTGCTGCTGATGTTCTTGGCAACAGCTCTTCCAGGTGCTTCTATGATGGTAATGCTGCGATCAGTACCTTCAGATGCGAAGTGTGGATGTCGGGGTAGAGAGATGGCAGTACCATGGAAGGAGTCCTTTGCTGTAGTTCTTTTCTGTAGTTCACTAGGGTTGTGGTCGATGTTGTCGACAGCTGCAGTTCTGAATACATTGCCGCGCATCTTGGGAGGGCACACAACTTGATCTCTGATAAATTGCTCACAGACGTTTCCCCCATCAGTACGGAGAGCCAGAGAACACGGTCATACGAGATGCTAATCCCACTCTGAGAGCCTGTCAATCAAATCTCGCTTGCATGTGTGGGCATGCAACATTAGCCCAATGTACGTTGGAAGAGGTGTTTCTTGTGGGGCCATGTGTCTTACATTAAAGCAATTTAGTTTCCAGTACGCTTGTGCTTTATACTGTTAAACTTCAGCAGCTGTGTGATGGCAAGTGCTGCAGGCCTATTTCCGGTAACATTGTCTTTAATACTGGGCCCCTCCAGGACCATAGTACCCAATGCAAGTAGGTTTGACGGCACGGACTCTTCCTGGCATCCTTCTGTGAAGGCGATTAAGGGCTTGCTTATTTCTTCAAACATTTGGCAACGGACCACCTTTGCTGCACTAGTAAGATATATTGCATCACTGTCTGCGTACAACAGGCAGGCCTTGGCAAGAGCAGTACTAAAGTCATCATTGTATGCCCGCAGGACATCTCTCCCTTTCATGAAGGCCCTCATATCTGGGAACTGCATCAGGAGTCGTTCAAGTCGTGTTGTGTGAAGTCTGCCATCTACTTTGACTTCCAAGCTGCTCTATCCTAGACGTGTACAGGCGAGCGAGATCTACAAGTTTGAATACAGGTACGGTGTTTTGTTTCCTCAATGTAAAGAACCAATTCAGCAAAAACAGATGCGGCTACTTGCTTCTCATGCACAGACTCTTTAGATTCAGCTGCCTTCCCTTGCTCGATTGTACAAGCCAACGAGGCATTTTGCATGGTACTTGACACCAAGAGCCCCAACGTCACCAGCACTTAGTCTTGCCAGCAAGTCTACATCTTCAAGAAGAATTGTGCATTACCCTACTGTCTAGGTGTAATGTTGCTGCTTCACGAAACCCTTCAGCGCCTGATGCTTGTCTGCAGAAGAAGCACAATGAGTCTTGGACAGTCTTAACGAAATCAATGATACCCGTATACCCTTGCGCACAGCTATTTGAGCTGTATCTTGGTTGTTGCCTTTAGCCTTTAGAGTCCTCTTTTCTGTTCTATTAAGCATTGTGTTGTTAAATTTTAGCTGGCATGTCTTATGATACTGTGTACTGTGAGCAACCATGGTTGCTTCGAGACCACACCCATCGTCAAGCATCTCCAAGTTAATTGTCCGTGGAAGTTGACCAAGTTCGTGGAATCGTGCCAGGTTTTCTGCTAGTGAAGTGTAACTACTACCAATGTCCGTTCTTTTAGGTTGTGACGGTCATGTCAGCAGTTCAGCTTTGTCCTCTTGGCAAAGGATGCACAGGTCCCAGTTAATAGCAGCCAGCCGCACAGCGATCGAAGGGCCTGGAAGCCCGGGGTCAACTAATTTGAAGCTTTTACTTGCTGACATTGTTATATTTTATGATGGACCTATTAAGAAGAGAAACTGGTGTAAATACTTCAGTTAGAGCAAATCAACTACAAAATAATGGAGTTAAGCGCTATAACAGACTAATTTGGACACAATCTTGCAACATATTGCCCTTTATTATGCTTTTATATCATGATAATTACAAAATATAAGCAACTGCGAGCGTATGTAAATGTATGCAAATGTTTGACATCAAAATTGATGGTTTAAAAGCATTTAAAACTTTAGTCGCCATCTTGGAAAATGATAATTTTCACGATGCCTCCATATCCAGATCTCTTTGTAATATATTGGTCCTCTTCAGCGCAAAGTTTGATGCTTGTATGAATAAACGCACAATTGGGTTGCTATGCCGCCCCACTACCTATCGTTGCGTACGGTGCCGATCTGAACTTCACTTACGCTAGCCTGATTTTGTTCAGATTTTGCCTGGTTGTCGTGACAGTGATTATTTATAAACTTTTTGGCCTTTATTTTATGTGTTTTATTATATTATTGTATTGTTTCTTCGTTAACATCTTCCTATTCGTTTGTTTGGACTCAACAAAATGTTTGTGCTGCTGCATGAGGCTCAACAATAGCTTCTCGAATTTCGAATAACTCCTTCATGACTTGTTACTAAACAAACGCAGCACGTGATTTGCCATTGAAGGTGCATGTGCCGATATCCTACTCCAAGAGGAGTTCAGCAATTGGTAACGATATCCATGAGTGATTGCTTGATAAACCACGAGCCTTGCTTGGGAAGGCCAACTTAACTGAGTCGCCCTTCGTTTGTGCGTCATTGGTACCACCTTTACCTAAGTTCAAACTTCAAATTAAGCTGGACTTGTCTAAATCCGTGCTTGAGATTTCAAAAGGTGGGAACTGTGGTACAGCTGTAAGATTCACTACCGTTAAATTCCTACGATTGAACACCAAAAGCGCTAAAGTTTCACGATATGAGCTCGCAGACATAAAAAATGCCCAATTTTTCACTCCAGTTTTTACGCTTCTGATGCGAAATTTTGATTGTGTACTATTTATTGACTTTATTTTTAAACTGAAAGAAAAAACCAAAAAAAATAACTTTCAACAGCAAACTGATACATTTGTGTACCGGGCAGTTTTAACCTAACTTGAACAAGCTGAATCCGAATTTACATGGTGCTAAGTAGAATTACTCTTTTTAAGCCCAAAATTGAAGATGTTGTCCATAAATGGCGACCAAAAACTCCAAAATACCAGTGACACCTGGTTGATTTTGGTTTCTATTGCTTTCATGAAAATATACATTACCTAACTTCAGGGGTACATAAAATTCTTACTGGACAAAATTTCCCACAAAATTTTTCTGCAGATTTTTCAAATTTCCGCAGCCTTTCACCATGTAGGCAAGCCATTTTTTAGTGAATTTCCACAGTTCCATGAAATTTCCCGCGAACCTCGTTCTAGCATTCTGGCATATTCTGCATACCTGCCTAACTTTTAGCATTCTCCTTCTCATGCTGCTGTTTGATTTAGAGAGAGAGTGAAGATATCCTTCCACGCCGCTACCGACTGTGCAGCCAACTGCGCAGCTTCCATCATATATAAACTTGGACGGAGTGGTCCGGTCCATCTCTTCAATCTTCTATTGTGCCCTGATGGCGACAAGAGAGGAGGAGGGTGGGAAAAAAGAGTATTTTGCCGGCCCTCCTGCCTGGAGGGCTAAAAATTGTTTCTATTGCCCGGAGGAAATATACATTACCTGTGTTTTTATTGCATTCCTTTCCTGAGGGATGCTTTCTCCTGGAGGTTTCTTGACTCTTTTTTGATCCACCCACTCTCGCAACCCAGTGCGTATGTGCGACGCACTCCTCGTCTATATAACGCTGGCTCGATCGAGCGGCTGCCATCTTTTGTCCCTTCTCGTTCAGTCATGGTGGTGACACAAGAGGGGAGGTAGGGCGGGTACAGGTAATGTACGTTTCCTCCGGGCAATAGAAACAATTTTCAGCCGGCCAGCCAGGAGGGCCGGCAAAGTACTCTTTCTATTGCCCTTCGGAAACATAAATTACCTGTGTTTTTATTGCATTCATCAGACCTCGTTCACTCTGGTGGTGGGTGCCACCGTGACGGGTGCTCTAGGGTTGCGAGGTGGTTTCCCCCAGAGTCAAAGACTCTGTGATTTCCTTTGAATGGAAAATCCGGGGAGATGACTCCAAGTTGGAAACATCGAAAACGTTTTGCAATTTATTTGGAGCCCTTCCAAAGTGATGAGAAACGGGTGAATACCTGGACGTCGGTGGCTGGTCTTGACTTTCGCTGGACATTCTTGCGGTGTTGATAGTTTCAGATGACGTGTTGATTGAAGGTCATGTGTTGATTGAGTACTAGGTGTTGATTGATGATCCGGTGTTCGTTAGGGTTTTCAGGTTGATTGTGATGTCGATTGTTGATTGAAAGTTGATAGTTGGCTGGGAAAAGTTCATTGCGGAACAGGTTCATTGGGTCTTGTATCTTTCATTTCCATCATAGACAGGGATGGTGGCGATGAT
>JAHWFP010191783.1:36011-62746 GCA_023313725.1 Lithobius niger | reverse complement strand
CCCTACTTCATCACGTCTGACCAGTGATCCTACTTCATCACGTCTCACCAGTGATCCTACTTCAACTCTTTTGACCATACTTCAACACATCTGACCCAACTTCAACACATCTGACCCAACTTCAACACATCTGACCCTACTTCAACATATCTGACCCAAATTCATCACATCTGACGAGTGAGCCTACTTCCACATTTTTTACCCTATTTCAACACATCTGACCCTACTCCAACACATGTGGAATTCCTTCATCACATCTGACCAGTGACCCTACTTTTACACGGTTGACCCTACTTCATCACATCTGATCTTACTTCAGCACCTCTGACCCTACTTCAACACATCTGACACTACGTCTACACATCTCATCCTACTTCAACAGATCTGACACTTCTTCAACACATCTCTACTTCAACACATCTGACCCTACGTCAACAAATCGAACTCTACTTCAACCATGAAGCGTAAGGGCTGGTGTGATAGTATACTATAAGTCCGAGCTTCAAGAACGCAATGAAGTAGGGTGTTTCGTCTTTGAGCACTACGAACTTTAACAATTTCCTGCATTATAACATTTATGCAAATGTGTTACTACCTTTCAACAGTACAGGCTCTAACTTGAAGGAAAAGATGTTTGTTTGTTTGTTAGTGACAATAATTTCAGAAGTACATAAACAAAAGGAAGCGCATACAAATCCAATCTTACCTTAGACCAAATTAGAAGATTAACTAACCCTATTAATTTAAAGACAATACGTTGATCACACATTGCCTAAGACCCATCATCAGAACCTCCTCCCTAAACAACTTGTTCAACTGAGCTAACGTTATATGAAAATTATGCCTTTTTAATTCGACGTGTCACACGTCGAATTAATGCGGTTGTGGCCAAAAAACGGAGGTACCCGTTTTACGTCAGCGACATCTCCTCAAAAGCCAGGCACATTTGTTCAATTCTGATCCGGCGAAATTCAAGTATGTTGGTGGGACACTTGCAGTGCGCAAGTACAAAAGGTATTATGCTCAACAGAATATACATACGCCATTTGAAGTATGATAACCTCTAAACAGGTCCTTAAGCGAAAAACCGTTGCCCGATAGTATACGATCTGTGAATGACGTCAGTGAAATGTCATCGTAAAGGTGTGCGTTCACACGAAAAATTGCAGCGTGTAACTGCGCAATTCGGAAAGTCAGCTCTTCAAATTGCGGTCGGTTAGAGACTATGTGTGGACATCGAGATGGCTCGTCTCTTATCGCGAAGTACAATACAAAATGAGTCGTTACTTATCTTTAGCGGTAATCTAGATAGTATACGGAATTTTTACAGTGGAATCTGAACGGTACATTGAATGTGAGGCGCGCATAGCCTCGCTGCTTTCCGGGTGCGATATATTACAGTATTTTATTACGCTTATTTGTGGTGTTGTTTCTTATTGAAAGAGTGAACAAAGTTTTTACAGTGGCGGACTGGCCAGGTAGGGAAGGGCGGAATATTCCTCCTGGCCTTGAATTCTCCGATTTTTTTTAAAAATCCGTAACAGGAAGACTCGCGCAAGTTTTATTGGTTCGATATTAGTTTTACCAACAGATTTAAAATTACAAATAATAATAATAAAGATAATTATAAAATGCTAGTAAAACAAGTCCTTTGTATTGAGTAACCTAACAAAAATTGGCCGCATGAAATTGCAGTGTTATATTCAATGTCGAATTTGTCACAATTTTCGTCACAATTTTCGTGTGAATATTTTAACTTTTGTTAATACACCTAAAAGGTGTAAATAAATTTAAAGTAGTCAACCTCACGTACCCTCAGCGCAATATGACTTCTCCTCCCCCCCCCCCCCAAATTACCTGCTGAATTTACTGAAAATATGATGTTCGAAGATTTAAAAAATGCAAAAGTCGGATGAACAAGAAGAAAGGGAACGGGAAACTGTAAAACAACGAAGCTTTCAGTTTGTCTGTTTTTTTTTTTGTAAGAAAACCAATATCAGCGTCCGATGAAAACTTATCTGGTCAGTGATTGCATCGTCGCACACAAGATTCTGGCTCATTTGCCGTATCGTAGTAGCAAAAGTTACGAGACAATTTTTTTTAATATAATGTGCAATATAGTAGATATTCTTCAGTATACCACGCATTCAGATTTTTTAGTAGTGGCCTAAAAAACTGCATACATCAATTACACATTTTTCTTTATTCTGCCATACAACACATCGAATTACTAATGCAGTGTAGTGCATCTTGTTAAAATCCGTAGACGAGGATGCACTAGTCAGTACAAAATTCGTCATGGTATCGCAAAGATGAATTAATCATTGTGCCTTTGATCATGGAAGCAAGAATTTATAACACTGTTAAATACTACAACGATTTTAGCTAAAAGCCAAGATGGCGAACAACATTCTAACAGTGTGTCAAATTTCATTATTTTGTCGTCAAAGGCGCAATTCACATAAAAATGTGTCACATATCTTAGGCTTATCTACGTTGGGTTCTGCCACAGTGCATCAATACTAACCAGAATTCATCCTACCTAATGGATATCTACGGGTGCCTTTGAAAATTGACCCATGTTGCGAAGAAACACCCTGTTGCGTGTACTAATCGCGTAGATCGTGCGGGATGTCGCGTCATAATACCTTGATCTACTTGATTTTTGACGGTTGCCTGTACATATTAGCATTCAAATTACGCTTCAAGTAGTAAACCATACAACCGAACAAAGCATGCTCGCTTAGCTTAGTTCCTGAGGGTAATGGGGGGGGGGGGGTATAACATGACAAACGATTCGACTATCGACTAATCAGAAACGAGATAGAAACAAGGGGGAGGGGGCTGTTGCATTTATTTGCATTAATTCACTGCGTCAGGTAGGCGAGTTTATGTTGTGTTCGGTGTTATAATTAAACAAATAGGTTTCAGAAAATTGTGACTAAAGCTTCAACGTATGTTAACAACAAGTACGTCAATAAACTCCTGCTGTGTGTTCGAAATAATACTGTCGTGTAGTTTATTGATGTAACGTGAATGAGAGTCGATACGATGACGAACCGTTTTGGTAACGATTTTGGGTTAAAAATGCTGCCAATCCAACCGGGTTAATTTTCGAGGGGGCACCCCTTAGTAAGCTACTCGGTTCCAGAAAGGCGAAAGTGGATGGCAGATTTTCAAAAACCTTCCTCACCGAACACCAAATGGACGAATCCCCGGGTGAGAAAACCCTCAGGTTCCCATCTGCGCGAAACGCGAGTAACTTGATCTCGTTCTCAAACCTTTTAACACTTGGTCCGACCAATAGCCGGGCCGTCCACTCTTCTCAGCTCGCCATCTCGCACGATCCAACAACTCGGGTTTCTCGGAGCCGTTCTAAACCACCCACAACCCTCTCTCTCCCCTCATTCGGGTTTGAAAATGACTGAATTCCCCAAATCGAAATGCCTTTCTCCTTAGCGACGCCTCACGTTCACCCAATCCAGATCGGGAAAATAGCAGCATCATGATAGGGATCAGTGGTAAGCCCAACACGGGAGCGGAAAGCCACGTTTCGGTAAGGCGCGCAGGTCGTCGTAGCCTCTTCTGCGGTTGCACCCGTTTGACGCTATACGTGGATGAGGTGGCACACCGCAAAGTTACCCAAATCTTTCCTTTGTTCGATGAGACAAGAGATCCCAGGAGTACTTGGCAGCTTTGGAGTTCCCCTTGCATGAATGAAGGGGAATTAAGGGGAACCACACTAGGAATGAATCACTTTTATATGTTATGCAGCCAAAACTTTCAGAAGAGCGATTACACAAATCTAAGTTGTACCTCGGCAGTAAATTTCGCAACAACTTACCTCTTAACATCAGAGAAACTAATCTGTAGACGTTTCAGAAACATCTGCTCAGGTGGTTGACCAGGGACGATGTTAAGGGGAGGTGGACGAGAGGGGTCGCTCGCCCCCCCCCCCCCCACCTGCATTTTGGGCCGCTCTCCCCCCTCCCTTTCTCCTACCCCCACCCATCATATCAAAATCAAACGTGTAACGAAGAAAATTCTGGTTGTTTATTACGCAAACTACGTTAGTTTCTTACACAGAGACAGGAAGTACTTGAGTTCACTCAATGAAGCCTTCGTTGTTACTGTGAGACTTGTAAAATCACAATCTTTTTCCAGCTGATTTTTTTTAATAACCCCAAAAAATGGGGTAGGAAGCAGTTAAGAACGTTGGGTGTGAGAAAGAAAATTGCAAGAGTGTTACTTTTAATTTAATTTTTTTGTTGTTGGGAGGGGTGTAGAATTTTTCGGTTCCCCCCCCCCCCCCCCGGGCTAAAATCGCTGCGCCACTGCCGCCTCGTGCACCGCAAGTTTAAATTGATTGTTTGAGTTTCTCTTAAAAATATTACTCTTGCATTCAACGATCTTAATATGTAGATTAGACTAAATATGGTTTTACTTTCCTAGAATTTTTCTTTTGGTTAATAATGCTAGATTAATTTTGATGCTTGAAAGTCAATATGCGCGAAATTCCATGCACAATTTTATTGATTTTCGAACATGCACAATATTTTAAAAGATTCGGACAACGCGTTTAAAAGTTATCGTTAAGATAGACTGACAGACCCTACCACAAGACGAGTAGTTCATTTGCACTGCTGCGCACCGCGCCTCGCAAAATAAAATTTTCTGTTTTCGTCGCAACGTGGTTTTGCGATGAAAACACACGCGGGGCGGGGGGGGGGGGATGTCATTACTTGGAGAGGTCTAGTTCGTCGTCGTGGAGGGAGGGAGGGGGGATCACGATGTTTGTTGTTCACAGAACTGCCCATCTTTATTATGAGTCATAGTTTCGTATTATTGCTGTAACTACGCAACATACAAGTTTGCACCAGCAACAAAACGACAAAAAAAAAGAAAAAACACCTCCATTTACGTAACTCGGTTTGGCGTTGGCAGGCTTGTAACGCCGACTTTTGTAAAACTTTCTTCATTAAAGACATCCACTTCGCTCTGCAACGAACACGCATTTCACATTTTTGAGCTGCGCCTAATTTTACAATTAAAAATCAGGGTGCGAAAAAAGTAGGTTTTTAATTGGAAAGACGACTTCGCCGCTCCGCACTTCCGTTAATTTACTCGTCAACATTAGGACGAGTTTTAAATAATAATAATAATAATAATTTCCAGTTCCTTTTCTTTTACGCCTACGGCTAGACTCATTTGGCTGAAGACTTAGGCGAATTAAAAGTCCATTTCCTAACGCGTTGTTATTCGTATGTCAGCCAATGCATCTTGGCGTTTTTTTCGCTTCTCAATCCAAAATGTTTTATTAGCTGCGACTTCCATTAACGAGCGGATGTAACAGGAATTAGAAAGACCACCCGTAAATAACGATTTAGTTTAAAGGAGGCGTGCTTGCTTAATGCCGTCAAGAACGGATAACAGAGTAGTCCTCCGTTTTATGCCATCACACTGAGTACATTTGGGTAGTTTTCCAGGGTTCCCACCAAAATGCTGAATCAATTTCCCTGAGTTTTCCAGGTTTTCGAGAGTAGATTAAGTCATTTTCCACGCTATTTACCGTAATTTTAGGAAGGAACTTTTTTCACACATTTTACCAGTTTTTTGTTAAAAAGCCTGAAGCTAGCTTTTAGACGGGAAATACATTATTTAAAATCTTAATTTTTTTCCCTGAGTTTTCCAGGTATTTTTGTAAAAAATCAGAGAATTCCCTAAGTTCTCACTCAGTTTCAAACACAGTTTAAATTCCCTGAGTTTTCCAGGTTTTCCAGGTTGGTGGAAACCCTGTTTTCTCTCAAATATGGATAGTGGAAACATGAACATCAATCACCTTTAAAAAAGGAGTAAAAAAAAATGCCAAAAAAAGACGACAAAAAGTGGGCACAAAAAAGAAAATTTTAGGGGAATAATTTCTGTGAGTCTCGGAGAACAGTCCTGGTCCAGAAATGCCCCCCCCCCCCCCAAATAAATTTCACACAAAAAGGTGTTTGGCAGGATTCGAACCACGATTTGTAGAATGTATGTATCTGGCACAAAGAAGATGGCTGCTTCCACTAACTGGATGTAAACAGTAGGAGTTTTCCTCCAATTATTCGATCAAATATCCAGTCAGAGAACTCAAAAAGATCACAAAATAATATTGGATCATTCATAAACACATCTGCTCACCAGTGGTCAGCACACATACATGTCCAGGGCCACCACAGTAAACCAAATTCCCTAAGCAAGGGTGTAGCAAATCTGCAAATCTGTAATCAGTGAAGTAACGTAACTATAGTGTCCGCGGCCTATCTTGAGTTCGCCCCAGAACGAATACAGATAATCGATTGTATGTTTTCGATAGCAGAGCACCTTGTTGATATCCTAGATGGTGACAAAAACAATGGCGGCCGTCGATTAAAGCCGCTCCCTCCAGGAAGATGTAGCCGCTCGTAAAAAACTTACAGGACTCAAGATACGCTGTGCGCACAATAGACAGTGAGTCTATTCCCGTCGTAGCATCCGGAGACTGCAGCGAAACTTTCATTACTTGTATCTGCAGCTTCGTTTATCTGCTTTTATCATGCCTTTAACTACGCTTGCGATTTTTTTTTTTTTTTTTTGTAAGTGTCTTAGACATCGAAACATAGCCAGGGTGATCGGCCAGTTTACAATTTATCCTTGAAAATATTATTTTGTAACTTAACTGTGTAACTGGAAGGCGGCGCTATCTTTTATTTTTAAATATCTTAAAAAAAAAAACCGTACTCGACTCGTGACTCTAATTATTCATTGGTCAGATACTGGTGTCGACCCGTAGTGGTCGCGCACTCTTACTAGGAGAGGAAAGGGATTTAGTGCTAGCGCTGTCACGAGAGTGGGAGATCTAATCCTGACGTCTTAGCAACAGATTTAATGGATTATTTATGGAGTGAGGATCATCCCAGGAAGCGGAGGTCCAGTGTTCCACGGTGTTATTCGCTCGCCAGTCTTCTCGCCGACGCCGCTGGCTGACTATTGGCTTAGTAAATCGGTCATCGGGGGTTATTGGTCCAATTAAGAATTTATGGCCCAGTGAATAACGTTTGGGCATTATACGGGGTTATTTGAGGGGAATTTGTAATTAATTTGGCCGAAAGACATCCCTTTGGGGTAAGGACGTTGAGAAGATGCTTTAGCTAGACGGGTGATTTCCGTTTCGCAGAATCCCATTTAACAGAATCCCGTTTCGCAAAAAATAAAACGGATTCCGACTTTTCTGCGAAACGGGAATTCCCGTTTTGCAGAACTCGTTTCGCCGAATCAAAAAAAAAAAATGTAACATCGTTGTAGTTAAAGATATGTTCCTAACTGGAAGGAATGTGTAATTAGTTGCAGTTTCTGATGTTATACGTTTAGCTGTAGGACGAGGTACGTAATTTGAAAAAAAAAATTATTCTGCAAAACGGGATTCTGCGAAATGGGACATGAACGCTAGAAGGAATAGGGTAATAGTGTGGAGTTTAAATGAAAGAAGGGAGCCGCCTTAAGTCAGAAAGGCACGTAAAGAAAAACAGCCGTTTGTGCAGGGAATATAATAAATAGACATAAATTGCTGGAAATAATATTAAGGAAAATTGGAAATTAGCCAACAGCGAAAATCATACACTAGAAATAACATAGTTCAGTAAACTCTGGCAGCCAGTGGAGGCTGGATGTGGCCATAACGATTTAGGCGCTATGCCAGTGATCTGGGGGCAAACTGGGTAGCCGGTTCGAATCCGGGTCATGCCACTCCGACGAAACGTAAGTTCATAAAGGTGGCTTACTGAACTACGTTATTTCTAGTTTATGATTTTCGCTGTTGGCTAATTTCCAATTTTCCAGGGAATATAAGACATTAATTTGACAGTGTAATATAGTTTTGAATCGAAAAGTGACGTATGAGTACTTCACCCTTTCGTGCATGATGCCCTTAAATAAGGACTGGCGAAAAGTAAGTGCCCACGCGCACCGCGAGCTTTGTGAGGGGTCCCGGGGACCTCAAACAAAGCGAGTAGCAAAATTTCAGTGGGTCAGCGTCCTCGTCTAGAAACCAAGTCAGCTCGCAGCAGTCATTCCTTTCCTCAGCTAGCTATCGACCTTCCCACCTAAGGTGAAGTCGCATGACTTTTCCATTCCTTCTCAAGTGTTTTAGTTTTTCGGGAACAGTCATTATATGTTGCTGGGAGGGGAATCGGGAGGGCATGGATATTTTGGACTCTCGAGGGGGTTCATACATTTTTTTAAGCCCCGTCAAGGAGGGTGGGGTCACAAAAAATACTGACCAAGCAGTGTAAAGCACACGGCGCGGCATTCGTCGTACGTACTGTATGAAACTCGACCCAAGATGGATATAAGGATGATCGGTGTTGTGTAGAATATTTTCAAGCCAACCTTTTCGTTTCGTCAAACAGAAGCACTTTTTCCTACAGCTCATGGTAATTTGTTGGCGAAGAGCTACTTAATTTGGCTACAGGAAATCGCTGCACACAGTCTCAATAGGTATATGAAAAATGCATTTTTTTGGGGGGTCACATAATTTTTGGACCTCCAGTATGGGCGTCAAGATTTTTTCAGGGTTTGAAGGGGTGGGGGGGGGGGGTCATCGAAAATTTGGTGGCCACATTTTCATTCCTCCCTCCCCGGCCATGAATAATGAACGGTCCCTTAGTACAGTTTAGATTGAATTGAGTCCAACAAAAAACATATATAACAAAAAAGGAACAATATATGTCTTTGTTGAGTCGTGCTTACGTTTTAAGGATGCGGGATAATAAGCACAAATCATTGCACCAACCGTAAAAAAAGTAAAAAGTAAAAACCGTAAAAAAAAAATATTTTAATACATTGGGAGGGTTTCACGTGGACTAAACGCTGCAGCAACATTGTGGTGTCTGAAGCTTTACAGCAAAACGTAATCGTGTTCCTCTCCTGTTTAGACTCGATTCGACCCACTCTGCCGTTATCGGTATTCGTCGGATACCAGTGTTCGGCACCGATGTTCACCACCGAATATTCGATCTTCGGCAGTTGAACTATTCCCTCGTACATTCGGTATTCCATGGTGAGTATTTGGCATTCATAAGTAATATCAGAGTGCAAGAAGTGCTCCCATTAAACACTTGAATGCTTGTATTGGCTAATTATTAAGATCCCGAGCCGCGTCACAGCCCCTCCCCCTCCCCAACCAGTATCTTCAGAATGCGTTTCTCTAATATACACCGTAACCGCAGTATTCAATTTAGGCGTGGGAATCTTGTCGCTTAATCTAGCGTTTAAACAAGACGTGGCATCACTCAATGTTCCACATCCGGTTCTTCTTGACCATTAGTAGCGCCTTAGTGGGCGTAATGTGGCTTTTATCAAAGTCTTGGTTCCGTCAAGACTAACCCGCCTCCCTCCGCTCCCCTTTCCCTCCCCCGCGTGGCCTTTATTTCTTGGTCAATTACGGCTCGCGACAAGTGGAAAACGAGCTCTTACTGCTTTAAATTTGATGACAAATGGCCACCTAAGAGTGTCATTCTGGGACCGATAGCCTTCCTCGTGGGTCCTCCAGGATTTCTTTATTTGTTTATTGTCAGTTGGCGCCAATCTCTATGGTTGACGTGTCCGGAAAAAAAAGCAGCATTTTCGTTATGAAGATCGGCCACACATTGTTTGTTGCAAGCACCACAAGATGTGTAGCGAGCCAAAAATATCCGTCTACACTAGTCTTTTTAAAATTAGTTTCTACTAGGAAACAGGCTTTGAGCCTATTACAGGCGGAGCGGATTGAAATATCCATCTTCTAGGAGGTTGCATGGCTGGTTCGATTTGTACTACTAAGAATGACTTGTGTAAATTTCCGTCTTTTCCTCAATCGGCAAGAATTTATTGGTCAAGCCTCAGGGGAAGGCCACAGGGGACCGCTGGGGTATTTCATGCTGGTTCCAAGGCTGGTTTGATTTGTACTACTACGAATGACTTGTTTACCAAATTTCATGCTTTTAGCTCGATGTGCATAATTTTGTTGCTTTTGTGCTATTCAGGATTCCAGAATTCCAAATTTACAATGGTGAGTGTTAGAAATTTATTCCAAAAAATAATTTCTTCCATAATAAACGGTCACTTCGGGGTAAATTCTAGCTCAGCAATACTTTTGGGAGTTTCAAGCTATGTACCAAATTTCATTCCAATCCGACCTTACGTTTCGGCTTCACCCAGACTACAAAAGTGTAACCAACCAACCAATAAACATTTTGCAATTTGTTATCCGTTATAGGCTACGCGTTATAGGAAACTCGATACTCTATATCACCAAAGTCTACCAAAACTCGATACTCTACACTCCGGAACTCGAGTCAGAACTCGGTACCCTATACCCCCAAAATTGATACTCTCTATACCCCCAAACTCGATACTCCACCACCAAACTCAGATTCGAGTCGAAACTCGATACTCTATACACCCAAACTCGAGTCAAAACGCGATACCCTATATCCCCCAAACTTGACTCGAAACTCGATACTCTATACCCTCAAACGCAACTCGAAACTCGATATTCTATTAAACCTCCAAACTCTATTAAAAACTCGATACTCTGTACCCCGAAACTTGAGTCAAAACTCCATACCCTACACCCCCAAACTTAACTCGAAAGTCGGTACTCTATACCCCCAAACTCGACTCGAAACTCGATACTCTATGCCCCCAACTCGACAAGAAACTCGATAATTCTATACCCCCGAACTCGACTCGATACTCTATATTCCAAACACGACTCGAAACTCGATACTCTATGACCCCAAAACATGACTCGAAACTTGACTCGAAACTTTCTATGCCCCCAAACTCGATCCTCTATACCCCAAAACTCGACTCGAAACTCGACACACTTTACCCCCAAACTCGACCCGAACTCGACTCGAAAAGGTTGAAGTCGCACACCCCTAACATACCGACAAACACACAACATCCAAATTCAATCGAGTATCAGACCTCGCTTGCTTCGCTCGTTCAGCCAAAAAATATTGGCATTCGTTAATTAGTTGTAGATTCAGAATTCTTCGTTGCTCGGTTGCTGTTGTAGCAATCCGTCCAAGCTTGCAACTTTTACGCACATAACGTAATAAAAGGGGAAGGATTTATGGCACAGCGGACAAACAGTCATCCATTACATTCCGGGTTATCGAAAAATGGCATGAAATTCCCAAATTCCCATCATTCCAAACCCAAATTCCCTGACGAAGCAAAACGATGTAAAGTTTGTGATCTTCGCTCCCGCGAGATGGCGCGACGACATTGATCAATCTTTTTCTTTCCTTCTTTTTTTATTTTTTTTTTAAATTCGAAAATTTCCAACGACGACCGACGAGTCAAGCGCTAGAGAAACTTTGCATTTACGGAACAAGTGACAAGAAGGGAATTAGCCTTAATAATTTTGACGGCTTTGCAGCGTAAAGGGAGACGCTACTTTCCGAATTGCTAGATTTTTTTGCCGAGCAGCGAATTAACCGGTCGATACTAGTTAGCTGCACCCACCGCCAGATACCAGCCGACCCAAGATAGTGCGTCCCTCTGCTGAAATACAAATCAACTAACAATTTACACAAATACATTTTTGAGAACGGGTAAAGGGTGCGCTACGTAAGTTAAACAGCCGTTGACCGGCGTACAATATAAACGGAAATACGAGAATTAAAGGCGCCTTTTCACCTATTCAATTCCTAGATGCAGCAACGTAGAATATTACAGCAATATAAAGAAAATAGCGGTAAATTAAACAAAAGAAACAACGCTCACCAGCGCCGCGAATTTTCATAACTAAAACGAGATCACGTGACCCACATCAGCCTATTGGATGACGGAGAATCTGGAACGTGGATGCTGTGTTTAGAATATGGGCAACGCTATCGACATGGTGAACAGACGCCTTTAAGAGTATATTCCTTGCCTACAATAACTGTTACACATAAACAAAACTGGTTGAACACTTTTAGAGCCGAGCCGAAAAGAAAAAATATCATCAGCATACATTTTAAAAAACTTACAAAGTTCATGTTTTCCTGTAGGGGGTAGGCTAAAACGTCACCATTCTGTTTTCAAAGATGGGTGCGGACGAGGTTTTATTTTTTCGGTTAAAAAATGTCTTAAGCCAATTTGCATGTACCAGGGTGTCTACCAGTCAGGAAAGTTAGGAAAACGTCAGAAATTTGAAAGTAGGTCAGGAAGTCAGGAAATTGGATGTTAGGTCAGGAATTTTCACTGCTGGTAAGAGAGGACGATATTATTTTCTGTTAAACAGGCTAATGCTGGGTAAAATAAAAATACTTCAAATTACACTTGGATAAAAAAAAAAAAAGCTATTTTATAAACAGGACAGAAAGCCAAATGGGCCGCGTCAGTACGGCTGAGCGGTAGGACTCCTGCCTTTGGTTTTAAAGCTCGTGGGTTCGTTTCCCCGCTCAGGCAGTGTGACATTAGGTCCAAAAGGCAACGTAAATAGGTTTGCATCTGTATTTATTTTACACTTGGTTAACACATAGTATCTGTTAATATTGATTCGGTTTTTTTTTTATTTATTTATTTGTTAGGCCTAGTAGGGGAAGTTAGGCCAAGCTGAGCAACCACGTGCTGTTTATCGCGTACTTTTTACTATATACATTATGAATTTAGAAGTGCTTATCACACGACAAAGTAGTAAATACCAAGACCGATGCATAGCTGAATCTGTTAGCAGAGACGCTTTAATATTTTGCTAATTTTTTTTACGGATTAGGCCCACCACTTTTGTACTCTTAACTGCTTGTCGCCGAAAACATTTTTGCGTATTTCGCGCGGAGATTTGAGTAAACATCTTGCTTGACATGTGTTTACTTTTGAGGTTTTGGTGGAAAACGGAAGTGCGTATGGGACTGCTGTTCAGAGACAACACTTTTTTTTTTTTTTTTTTTAAACTGGCTTCTTCCAGGACCCTTAGCCGGGAGCATCCACACGCAAGGTTTTTTTTTCTAAAGAGCCAGTGAGTCAGGAAAAAGTACACAAATGTCAGGAAAAGTCAGGAATTTTCAACGTGGTTTTTTGGTAAGACACCCTGTATACTTATTGATCATGGTGGCAGAAGGGTGGCAGTACTTAGCTCATCTTAGGAACCCTGGCAAAGTTCCTGCCAGTCAATGCCGGCCAGTCAATGCAGGGAACCCTCTAAAAATAGCATTTAGCTGCTGGACTTTAAGTTATTCTGTCATCCTGCTTAGACGATGTTAACTATACTTATATTCAGTAAAACTTAACGAATGTACATTCATTACCCCTTTCATTCCACACTCACGCACAATTGGATCCTTTTAAACGATTCCATGTCGCATCGCCTATCGTAGGACAAGCCTCTAACAACTCGGATGTGCCTTGCTCGCTTCGCTCGGGTTCAGATGGACTTAGTTTTTGTTTACGTTGCCGAGGCGACGGTGTAGTTCGGAAACCTTGATAGTGCTGTGCTGTAAACCTTGATAAGTTTCTTTCTTGTGCGTTTAAATGAGGAATGGTGTCAGTGGACCTCCGATGTCCCTTCCTTCTCCTGTTGGCAATTTGCATGACAAATATTATTATTATAAGTAGTTAAAGCCAATCACAACGAGTTAAACAAATCTGACTTCACACCTACGTCACTTCTGCAGACATCTTGCATTTCCGATACGGATGAACCAAATATTCGTTAATTATTCGGATAATTCGGCCAAATTATTCGGACGATATTCGGTGTTTACGCCGAATACTTATTCGGCGAACACCGAACGAACGAACGAACGATATAACGATAACGATATTTAGTATTTGGTCAATACTAATTTCGGACGAATAATTGTTGGTATTCGGCCAAATATTGTTAAGATTTGTTGGTATTTGGCCGAATAATGTTTCATATTTGTTAGTATTCGGCCGAATAATGTTCATATTTTTTGGTATTCGGCCGAATAATCTTAAGATTTGTTGGTATTCGGCCGAAAAAACTGTTTAATAAAAAAATTACGCAATTTTGTTCATGTAGAACGTTTAGTTAAGCATTTTTCTTTTGCAGGGGCCTACTGGCCTTACGGAAAAACGGGAGGTTTCCCGTGGTGGTGGGGGCTATGTTCCGAAGGCCTGTCGGGGGCCTACTGAAAAACGTTTCTCATGACTCCTACGAAACGCCACAAGAGAGGGGGCCTCCGTTAACCATATCCCAAGCCTAAATGGTTCTCCCAGTACACCTCTGCTCTTTTAGTTTGTGTCTAATTGTCTTCCAACATTCCTAAAAGAAGGAAAAATATGGGTGACTGTTTTTTTTTTGCAAGGCCTAACACAAATTGTAATTCTTTCAGTGGAAGCCTAAGTTTTTCAAAAGGCAAAGATTAGCGTTGTATACCTTTACCTCAGTTTCATCACGTTTTGTCGCTATAAGAAACCAACTCAACTTATGTGTCTATCCTTATTAATAACGGACGTACATTTTAATCGCTACTTTGGCAGATTATTCGGCCGAATAATTCGGTATTCGACCATTACTCGGTATTTGGCCGAATAATTCGTTCCAGTACCAAATATTCGGCATTCGGCAATTTTAACTACTCGGTTGTACATTTGGTATTTGATATTTGGCACGTTGAGTATTTGGTTGTATATTTGGTAAACGTAACGTAAAACATATTCTATGCAATAAAAAAAATATTCTGCGTGAAGCATGGATAGGCAGCATTCTGCGATATGGAATCGAAATTTATGCCTTTGCTTCTGAAAATATAATAATGAGACTGCAAAAAGTACTAAATAAATTAGTTAAAGAGTTATTTGGAAAAGAAAGGGGAAAAAAATTATATCTTTATTTATAATAAAATATCAAAAATAATGAATTAAGATACTATATCAAAATATTTAAAAATCATTATGTAAATACACATGAAAATTAAGATTTAACAAATAGTTTGCATTTAAGAGTATCGTCACAAACATTTAAATTACCCTATTGGAGCAATGCATATGGTATAACAAAAAAAGATTATTATATATACCATACACATTTAACGAACCAGAAAAAAATGTTACATTTTCAAAGCAACATGAATTAAAAAGACAATTTAATGAATAGATTCACTTCAAAAAAAAGTTATATAACTTCATAAAACTAATACTACTAACAATCCACACACAAATTGTGTTTAATATATTATCTATTCATGTATGCAGTCTACTTCTTACACAAAAATTGTTTTATGTGTTGTTATTACAGCTCACACAAGTTATTAATCTAACTTCGAGCAATGTAAGCAATAGACATATTATTATATTATTCGTTATTCGGTTTTGTTTCGTTATGGGTGTTCGGCAAATTTTAAATTCGGTTCACCTATCAGTAGTTGAAGTTCGGATCTGGGTTTAAGAGGCGCTAAGTAAATTTGACCAAACACCAACCATCTTTGACTCCCGTGTCAAAACGACAGAAAAATTCATTAAATTTGCGGATAGAAAGACTGCCAGATAAATAGGGCAGATAGATAGAAAAGATGAAAGGTCTGATTCGCCAACAACGGCGAAAAGAAATGGAAAAGTTTTTTTTTTTAATTTTTTTATTTTTTTCCCCAGAAACAAGATGACGACTTTTGACGTATTTCAAATTAATGCTTCCCTTCTCACACCCTTCCTGGGTTCAACGCTTGCCAAAGTGATTGCTGAAATCAAAGTCCAATTTACGTGACACAGTTGAACATTTGTCACTATATAGGCCTAAAAAAATATGACGTGAAGTTTCTCAATTCTCGACTCTGGCCTAATAATTTTAACAACGAAAAATAAATGCTTGAGATTATAAATGGTGACGTTCTAGCTGGAAAACTGGGAAAATTCAGTGAATCTATCAAGTCTGAAAAATTCGGGGAAAAATCAGGGAGTTTGTTAAATGTGTACGGAAAGTTAGAGAATGTCAACATTTTTTGGAGAGTCTTATTCCTAGGCCTTGAGATTGAGGTCACACAGGGTGACGTATACTGAAAGTTAACGAGAATTTCGAATTTCAACATTTTTCGGAAAGTCTTTTTCCTATGCCTATGTAACGAATAACCAATTCGTATTTCCTTTTTTTATTGTAAAACCTCACTTTATTGCAGTTCGAACTATCACGTTTCTTTTGTTGCATTTCCGGTAAAGCAAAAACTCTCTGGTTCTAAGTCATATGGAACGTGACGTGTTTAGTGCATTTCTAGTTTTGTTTAATTTGTGGGCTTCCTACTCTTTAAAACGCCAGTTAGGGTGGCGCAATTTTTTGATTTAGCAAATTTGTGATATAGTTAATTGTGATTCGACTGAAATGTGAAAACAAATTTTAGTCCTATACTGCTCCTTCCTTCGACTGAAAAAAATTATGGAAAAATATTAAGTTAGTCTAGAAAACCTGGTAAATAACGGAAGGTCATCATGAGTCTTTGAACGCCATCCTGTTATAGGTTTTAGGTAATACAAGTAAGTTACCACCGTTTTACCAGTAATAGTATCACAAGCGCCTATGCAACATTGACCATTTTTCGATAATTACCTTGCAAGTTGCATTTCGAACTGAAAAAAAAAAACACACACCGAGCGCTTGCTCGACTAGCTTTTATCAGATTAGGAATGGAACGAATGATTCAGAAAAATTATCTATACTTAAACTTGATTGAGTGGTATTTGTAACGGTAATACCGCGTGGTATTACAAACAAGATGGAGCGACTAAGACGAAAAAATTATCGATAATTATTCAGAAAATTATCTATACTTAAATAGATTTAGTGGTATTTGTAACGGGAATACCACATGTACTACTAAACAATATGGACGGACTAAGGCGAAAAAATTATCGAAACTTAAACTAGATTGAGTGGCATTTGTTGGAAAGGAGTTGAGTGCTAAAACGCACAAATTATATATTTCAAAGAAGTACGAGTGGGATTCGGTTTGAGAATTTTTTTGTTTTTTTTTTTCCCGCAAAACGATTCTTCGAAGTAATTTCGTTTTACGGTTTCGCTTTCGGTTGACGATTTCGCTTTTCGATACCTTCGTAGTATGATTTACGATGTTTAGTTTTATGATGGTTATGATATTTACTTCTATTTGACGTAGCGATACTACTATACCCCTCACATTTCGTTAACCACCCTTTTACCGTATTTCGTTTGCTTCGGCGCAGGGGTTTCGTAGTAGGCCTAAACGGCATTTTAACGCCGCTGACACCATAAAGCGACCATGACCGAAAAGCATCTTTGTGTTTCCGTAAACGTCCGTCGATTTACGAAAGTTAGTTCGTTGCCTTAATAGGGGGATAACTACTCCGAACGCTGCCGAGAAACATCTTCGTGCTTCCGTAAAACTCCGATGATTAACAAAGGTGCCGTCATTTCCCTAATACGGGCATAATAAGAATGATAGCGAAAAAAAGCGTCCTCTAAGTGAAATATACTGTGTAGATCTGTGGGTTTTTTTTTTTGTCGGCGACCATTCAGAAACGAATAAAGCTTCGAATTGTATAATTATTGAAGCAGAAAGCTCTGGTGTGGTCTTTTCGCTGTGGTCTTTTCAGTGTAATCAGCATGGTGCTTGTTTTCCGGAAAGAACAAAGTTATCGGCTATAATACCAAGAGTGCTTCTATGAAATCGATAATTTGTGAGTTTTCGCACAAAACTCCTTTCCATTGGTAAGTTTTTCTAATTAAAAAAAATAATAATATTTAGGAAGTGCACCGAGTATTAATTGCCTGCCGAATACGAAAGATACAACGGAAGATAAAACGGATTTTTAGCAAGGGAAAGACTAACGGTAAGTAAATAGACCTTTGTGGCCGTACTTGATGTGGAGGATCGAGAAAAATGGCGCTGGGAGGAATGTCCCTTTAAAAATAAATTTTTTTTTCTTGTGATGGGAAACGTTTACATTTGAAAAGATCTGCTAAAAGACTACATTTTTTAATTCATCAGTGGCCATTATTTTTTAATTGAGTGACAATCTTAAGGGTGGCCTGGCCGCACACCAAAATTGACGAACGTCCCACGATAGGACATTTTGTCGAAACCTGTCTCAGCATGCTGCAGACGTCTCCAAAACCATAGCAATGAGTTGAGCGTCTTTAGGCGTCTGGTGACAACAAAGCTAAGCGCTCCTTCTAGTTTCGTGCGACGGGGTCTCTTCACCAGATGCGACGTCTCGCGACGTTTCGTCTTGCAACGACGTTTTGTCGACTTTGGTGTGCGGCCGCCCTAACGGCTGGGTAATAGTTTGATGGAGCCCACGCGAGAAGGCCATCGGTTCCAAATTATAACTCACCGGTCATCATTACGACTTGAAGCGGCACTTAATGACTTGATCTTGAAATTTTTACGGACAGTTGTCGACTTTACGATATAATGTAGCCAATCGTTTACTGTACTACACTAAACAGACTAGCCAATTACGATAAGCGATGGCGATGTGATATTAAAAGTCAAGTACACCATAAAGAGGTTGGAGCCCTCCCTTAACAAGAAGCCAGGTGTTAAGATGACTGCTCGAAACCAGGGCTAGTATCCACTAGCTACATGTAGTGTGGGTTTGTGTGTTGTGGCTGCACAACACCAAACGGAGTTACACCAGGAAGCTGCAGATCTAAAGGTGGCCGCACACCAAAATCGACAAAACGTCTCACGACACGACATTTTGTCGAAACCTGTCTCAGTATGCTGAAGACGTCTCCAAAACCATAACAATGAGCTGAGCGCCACACACCGGATGCGACGTTGTCGCGAGACATCTTTAGGCGTCTCACGACAACAAAGCGAAGCTCCTTCTAGTTTCGTGTGATGGGGGGTCTCTCCACCAGATGCGACGTCTCACGTTTTGTCTTGCAACAACGTTTTGTCGATTTTGATGAGCGGCCACCCTCCGCACACCAAATTAGACAAATGTCTCGCGACGAGACGTTGCAAGACAAAACGTCGCGAGACGTCGCATCTGGTGGAGAGACCCCCAACAGACGAAACTAGAAGGAGCTTCACTTTGTTGTCGTGAGACGCCTAAAGATGTCTCGCGACAATGTCTTGCAACAGCCGGTGTGTGGCGCTCAGCTCATTTTTATGGTTGTGGAAACATCTGCAGCAAGTTGACACAGGTTTCGACTAACTGCCCTGTCGTGAGACCCAGTCGTGCCCTATCGTGTAATTTATTGTGCGGCCACCCTTAGACTTACGTCCCTTGTTAGTGTCCCTGACCATAGAATCGCAACAAAATTGGAAATAACGTTAAATCAGTTCAGTGTCGCAATTAAGGATGGTGCCAGGGGCTCCTAAATTCAGGGCAGGGCGTGGCAGGGAGCCCAATTTTTTAAACAAAACCAACTGGTAAAAACCTTGAACCCAAAATTGTTGAATCTTTTGGGGCCCCTACATTCTACTCACTCATGCACTTCCCATTGAAAAAGGCTAGTGTTGCAGCCGATATTTGTCGAAATCAACAATGTTGTGGAAGCACGGCTACGGGGCTCACTGAACAGGAAAGTACAATTGCCTGGTAAAATATATTAATTTATATTTATGAAAATGAATTCAGAGCCTCGTTGAATATTCGTCGTATTATTCTAAACGGAACGATTTGGAGTTCGCCGCTCGTGTTTATGTTACGTTTGCGATGTTAAAGCAAACTCTGAATAAATAGTAATACAAGAACCTTTCAACCAATAACCGTAAATCGCAGCGCCGTTGGTTAGCTTTAGTTACGCGCCGGTAGAGGGCGACCGGTACACTGACTTTCGGTACAGGAAATAGGCTTGCATTCGGGCCGATTATTCTCCCGCAAGAACGTTTTCTTATATTATACATTCATTATACAGTGCTTCCACTTACAGGGAATTATTCTCCTTTTTAGGGGGAAAACGCTCTTCAAGGTCAAAAAAATATTGAACAAAGAAAAATGGGGAAATTCTGTATTATTTGCAAGTTGCAATTTTCTCTAGTGACTCACGATCCCATCCCACTTTTTCGAAACTTCTACTCCAACAAACGCGTGTTAACACTTTGTCTGTGAATCTGGAAAACGTTATTTGGGATACATATATTTTCTATTTGGGATGTATTTTATATATTGGGTATTTTTCATTTTTATTTATTTATTTTTGGATACCCGTCCCGGTGACCATGCTATCTAAATTAAAAGAGTTCTACGTTTACAAGGTCCCAACGCACTACGAGTTCATTTCACCACAGGGGTTTTGTGACGACCATGTTCTCGTTACAAAATGGCTGCTTCACAAATGCAAAATCGATCTTTTGTAGATGACGGGAAGTCGGACTTCTCTCCTGCATCAGTTACGAAAGACGGCAGCTTAATGAGTGGAAACAGATGCCCAAACGTGTATTGTAGAAAGCACTTTAGCGGCAAAATAATCGGTTCGAATGCAAGCCCAGTTCCTGTACCGGAAGTCACCAAACCGTCGCCCTCTACCGCCGCGTAACTGAAGCTCTCCAACGGCGCTGCGACCGCCGTTTATTGGTCGTAGCGTTATTGTATTACTATTTATTAAAAGAGTTTGCTTTAACATTCCAAATGTAACATAAACAGAAAGGGAGGAACTTTAAATCGCTTTGTTTAGAGTAATAAGACGAATATTCAAACGAGGCCCTGAATTCATTTCCATAAAATAACCGTTCCGAATTTGACTTAAGTGTTTCCTGGAGCTTAAATTACATTACCTTTAGTTTAATTTACGTCGTTATCGCACTTTGTTAAGGGGGGGAAATTTGAAATATTTAAATTCCTTCCTTCCCCCTCCCCCCAACCCTTTCAAACTCGAAAGGGGCTACACGAATGTCAATGGAATGTCGCAAATTATGAAGCCAAAATAAAGTGATTAAGTTGCTAGTCATAAATTGGTGTTGATTTAATTTTTAAAAATGTTGGGTGTATATGTAATAAATAAACATTTAAAATGTTTTACCTTTTTCTGTGATAAAACTGTCTTCGCTGCTTCAGGTAGTGTCACGTTTCCAATTGAAAACACGACAGCAAAGGAAGAAAATTAGCCTTACCTGAAACAGTTAAAAAAAAAAAAACACCGGAAATTATGATACATTCAGGAAATCGTAAAGTTGTATCAGGTTTCAATCATTACAATCTAATCACTTACTCCTGCTTATTATTATTAACCCAGTAATTTAAGTTACTGTGGTAATTCACTGTGTCACGTGGGAGATTTTGTGTTGCATTCAGGGGCCTACTGGCCATATTTAATTTTATTAAATACATCAAAACGCCTTGATGGCATAACATGACAACAGTCACAAAGTGCACAAACATTAAAAACTCACAACGTTGTGAGTTTTTATTTTTTTGCACTTCTGGCTTTTGTTGTTTTTAATCTGCACAGGTGCCTATAAGTTATCAATGACAACATTCGCAGTGGAAAATGGATAAAAACAATAATAATAAATATTTTGTTAAATTTAAGTCCTTTAGCAATTTTATATTTCATACAGTTTCATAATTACGTAAATTTCATAATTTCATGATTTGCCTCACCAGGAATTAGAACAACATGGTTGACATACTCAGTTCCAATATACATGTAAATAAAAATAGATGTACAATTCAGTCCAATTTCACAATTTTCCAGTCTCCAGCGACTTATAACTTTCTTATATAAGTTGCTATTGTTACTAAATGGTCCCTAGTGGTGGTCCTAGTCAAGGTAGAAAGTAGTGAGATTGGGCGAATGGTTTGAAATGTAGGTGTCGAAATAGTTTTTGAAGCAGTTAAAACCATAGAGGCGGTAAGGGCATTCCAAAGGCGGGAGCTAAAAGTATGCCGTGCTCACTCATGTTCGTAGTGTGAAATTCAAGTTTAAGGGCATGTCCACCCGTTGCAGTATATATTTATAGTTTAAAGTGCTCCCTTAAATTAGGGCCACAATAGTTGAATTTTAAAAAATGTATAAAGGGCGCTGAAGCTTTCCCTGGTGTATAGCCACCAAAGTGATGGTATATTTTCACGTGGTAGCATCCCTGCATTCCTTGAAGATTACTGTCAGTAAATGCCACACTTTTCCAGCCTAATATTGACACACTGTCAGAAATTCCATACTTTTCCAGATAGCGTCTGAACCCTGCAAGGACTGTCAGCTTTGATCGTGACGTCACGTTACCTCAACTCCACACACACGCATGGTAGGAGAGAACACAACCTAAAGGCACATCACGAAGCTAAACTATCTTCTCTATTCCCTTTCAGTAAACACTTTAACGCATTTCACACAACAATTAAACCGGCAATATCGCCTCGCGTTATCCTCCTAAATCTACCCCCCCCCCCCCCCTCCCCCTTTCCCGGTCTCCAAATCGCTTCCAAGCGCGACAACGGCAAAGCTTCGGTTACGACTCGCGACTCGCAAGCATGCAAACTATAATCGCTTCGTCGTCTAACAGTTACGAACACTCGGCTCCAGTCAGTAGTATTTCTCATCTCGATGCAGGGCGCATGCTCCGTGGTGCCAAGACGTGAAGCAGCAAGCGAGACAACGACCGTGTTAGAAAACGGAAAATAGCGTTGCGCGTGCGTGCAGAATTGTGTGTCCGTCCGCCCTGCCGAGCGTGCCACCCTTTTATTCATGCTCCGTCAACAAAATCTCACGCTTCAAGCAACGCCGAACAGCAACAACAGACACAACTTTCTTCCAACATACAGACGCGAACATACGCTCACGCTACCATTACGAACTTGAAGGAAACGTAATAATTCTGTAATGCTATTAAGTTAGACCCTAATACTGTCGGCTGTGTAGGCTACGCTATACTTCCAAGGACACGTTCTTGGGCTATGTTCGTTATTAACGAAAGGAATGAGTGGGAGTAACATCCCGGTGGACGCGTACATCTGGATGCACTGAACCACAATCACGTGATCTATTCGTAAGCAAGTCGGAACGTCGCCAATGTCTAGTTCACAACAGTTGGTGCTGGTCGGAACCATGATCGCGGATCCCTTATTAAAAGTGCACCCAGGATCCTTTCCACCAAAAGCTAATAAAACACTCTTTTGATTCTACAAATGATCTACTCCTCGTACCAGGACCCAAGCTCCAAATACTAGTGTGCCGGCAGTGAGGGTTGCTTAAAATTCTTACTGGACAAAATTTCCCATGAAAACTTTTTACAGATTTTTCAAATTTCCACAGCCGTGCACTGTAAATGCAAGCCATTTTTTCAGTGAATTTCCACAATTCTCTGAAATTTCCTGCTCATCTCGGTCTGGCATTCTGACATATTCTGCACCCCTGCTGCGGCAGTAATAAAATACCCAAGGCTTACTAATGATAATTGCAGCCAGGACCCGTTCTTCAAATGCTCTAGTTCTGATGCGCGGGACCAAAGTCCCAAATACTAGAGTCCTGGCATAAAAAAAATAGATAAGACTTAATAATGAGAATTGAAAACGGGGCTATCGCTGCCGGAACTGTCGGGACTCTAGAGTCCAAGCACTAAACATTAAGTAACACCTATGAGAATTGCAGCTGGGACTCTAGCAGTAGGGACTCTGGTATTTGGAACTTGGGTCCTGGCACCGTGACTAGAGTATTTGAAAGATGGACGTCGGTAGCACTTTTAAAAATTAGAACCGTAAGTCTTGGCTATTTTTACTGCTGGGACTCTTATGTAGTAATTATGAAACAAGGAAGCGATAACAAGGTCTTGCTGATGTCATAACTTGCTGAAGTAAACTCCGGCCACCAGGATGGCTGCCACTCCAGCGACCAACTCGTCCACCGCAAGCGCTTGAAACATCCAGTCCACCACGTCCATTATGACGTTACCTTGATTGAAAGGGATTTATCATAATTGCTGCTCCCTCGTCATTCTCAGTTGTTCACAATGTTGGTCTAGTTTGTTTTGTCATTTAATATTTAGGTAATGCAAGGTGAATGAACATAGCAACGACATCGTTTGTTGAACTGAATGAATAAGTAATTTGCAACAAAAGAAACAGGTCAAGGAAGTGCCCCATAGACCAATGACAACTTGCCAAAAATATTACGGTTAACGTTTGGTATCGTCCTTAGTTCGGCCAATTTCTTTAAAAAAATACCCAATGAGGGAGCCAACACCACCTCACATGGTAGAGCGTTTCACACACTTACTATGCAGTTTGAAAAGAAAATTTTCGACAATCACGCGAGAAGGACTGAGTCACCAGCATTAGCGGATGACCTCTAGTGTTGGATGAGGTACCAATAGTGAAGAAAAAATTTCAAAGACCGATCGTTTTTGGAAACTTGGTGGGTTTTCTACCAGTTTTGGTTTTGGGTGGATTAAAGTTACAATGGTCATGTAAAAGGGAGTATGTCATAGTCAAATCATATTTTCATTGGTAAAGCTCGAGGGAGTCAACTCCCAAAATACTAACTCGTTTGGTATAGCTCATCCTAGAGAGGTCTGGCAAAAGTTTGGTGTACAACGTTACACAGACTCCACTTGATCAATGTCCGTAATAAGATGAGGGGACCAGACTAGACACGCATTCTCTAAAATTGACCGCACAAAAACACAAAATGCCCAAAGGAGCGTTTGGAATTCCTGAACAAGAAGCAACGCCTAATCATAGCAGCTCTCTGTCCGGCTGCCTTAACATTGCAGGAATGGATGTTACTCTTCAGGTTACTAATTAAGATATTAGTCGATAAAAACTTCCTGAAATACTTTAAATGTACCATTGGGGTTCTGCTTTTGTGTACAGCTATTAAAGGATGGAAAGTAGGCTTCAGGTTGCTATGTTGCTATGGTAAGAAAAATACGAAACTGCCTGTGTAAAATGCAACCTCACTATGCCTGGTTCAAGGAAGACCACCAGAAAGGAAGGGGAATTCCAGGGCCACGCAGTCTGTCCTTAGGAGATGTTGTCCAGTGGTTTCAGGATGCTCTACTCAGGGATTCTAGGAGAGTGGCACACTTCAGGAAGAGTAGTAGCTAGTTAGGGAACTAGCTCCCGTAGTGAGGCTGAAGGGGGCTGCAGGGCCTCAAGTACCTAGAGCTGCAGCCAGTACCCACCACAGGTGGTGCAAGGTACTTCCTGTAGTACATCCTGATACCCCACCAGCCATCTCTGCTAGTAGCCACCTCTAGTGGCAAGCAAGGCCAGAGCCACCTTGACTACTGATCTCCAGGGACTGGACCATACATCAGAATACATAGCATAACTGGAATACATAAATATTGATACAGAGTATACAGAATGCATAATATGAAGCCATAGGATCAAGGTAAGGAGGCCCACTAAGGCCCTAGCTTAAGGTGTAAGAGGAAACTATGGAAACCGTCGTTGCAAAACACTGTATAAGCCCCACTAATTTGTGCATGAATACTGCATCAATTGCTCTATAAACTCTAGCTTGTTCCAACCTGCGACTCGATTCACGGAATATAACAAACTACCACAATTTCTCACCCAAAATAGTATCTTTACAATACTTTGGTAAACTCGTATTCATCTACGAAATTAGCTACAAAGTTGGCATTGTTGTTGAATCGTCATTAAGCGCACAAAGGGACACATTACAGGCAATTTATCAGCTCTCATGGAATAAACAAGAACACCCATTATTTTCTAACTGAAAAGGATGGTGGGGATGGGGTACAGACAGACAGCTCGATAAAAAAAAGTTATGAAACAAATAAGACAAAACTTGTCAAATTATCGTGGTTTACGGTCGCGTTAGTCTGCAAACGACATTTTAATTTTTATTTCATTCCGAGATTAGAGCGAAGTCCTTTCCACGCTCTGCTGATTTCTTTTGTTAATTGGCGTACGTCAGCGTCTCTCCTCTGTCTCCAACTCATCTCCACCCATTTTCCCGCCAAAATTCGGCTCCGCCTTTGGCACCAGCGTTCCTGGCACGTGAGAGAGAGGGAGTGAAACCCTAGACGGGGGTGCATCTCTCCCGCTCTATATTCCGTCGCCAACCCAAAAACCGGACGCCCCACCCTACCTACGTCACGTTATACGTCACTAACCAACACATACAGAAACACAGAGAGACGGAAAAAAAAAAGAAAAACCAACGCTTTCGATTAAATCTCTATTATTAATGAGCCTACCTTGATGACAAATGGATGTTGGAGAGCGTTCCGAAATCCGACGTTCATTTTTTTGGCGACTCCCCTTCCCTTCCCGAACTTAAAGCTGGCCCCCCCCCCCCCCCGTTATACCTACGAGGCTTACTTCACCCTCGTTGCGACTGGTTATCATTAAATAGCACCCTGTACGTCCACGTCCAACTTCTATTTCATGTGACCGAAGACGTCACGAGTTGCAACGTGATCACCCAACCTAAACCCTTTCCGTTCACAGATTTCGTACCACTTCAGCAAATCAAATTCAAGAACTTTCAAGCGCTAAAACTCAAGGACCGTTTGCAGAATCACAAAGCTTTTTCTAAATCGGGCTCATAAAAACACTAAAGATGGTGGAAATGTATCGTGTAGCTCAAAAGTACCTAAAACATCACGGATTTACTCGTTTTGACATTCAACTCCTAATTTCTGCAAAATAAATAAAATTCTCAGTGTGGAGTTGGTTCCAACCCTCCCCACTGTCAGTCGCCACTCGCCACTTGGCGAATGAAAACCGACAGCTGGTAACAACTCGCCCAAAAGAGAACTGGCAATCGAGAATGATACTCAAATAGCGATACCTCGAGAAGTGCGTAAGCTGGAGACGACCAGTTTGCG